>SAYR01074545.1:0-67582 GCA_004382745.1 Argopecten irradians irradians | reverse complement strand
CTATATGTAATAGTAGGTATCTGTTGCTAGGTTATAATGGGTTAACTATTTGTAATAGTAGGTATCTGTTGTTAGGGTTATAATAGGTTAACTATATGTAATAGTAGGTATCTGTTGTTAGGGTTATAATGGGTTAACTATTTGTAATAGTAGGTATCTGTTGTTTGGGTTATAATGGGTTAACTATATGTAATAGTAGGTATCTGTTTTTAGTGTTATAATGGGTTAACTATATGTAATAGTAGGTATCTGTTTTTAGGGTTATAATGGGTAAACTATATGTAATAGAAGGTGTCTGTTGCCAGGGTTATAATGGGTTAACTACACGTAATAGAAGGTATCTGTTGTTAGGGTTATAATGGGTTAACTATACGTAATAAAAGGTATATGTTGTTAGGGTTATGATGGATTAACTATACGTAATAGAAGGTATCTGTTGCCAGGGTTATAATGGGGTAACTATACGTAATAGATGGTATCTTTTGCTAGGGTTATAATGGGTTAACTATACGTAATAGAAGGTATCTGTTGCCAGGTTTATAATGGGTTAACTATACGTAATAGAAGGTATCTGTTGCCAGGGTTATGTTGGGTTAACTATACGTAATGAAAGATATATAGCGATATAAAGGACCCTCAGATATAAATGTGTTAGAGAAGTTACCCTACTAAGAATATATAACACTCTGATATAAATGTGTTAGAAAAACTACCCAACTAGGAATATAGAACCCTCTGATAGAAATGTGTTAGAAAAACTACCTACCTAGGAATAAAAAACTCTCAGATATAAATGTGTTAGAAAAAGTACCCAACTATGAATATTGAACCCTCTGATAGAAATGTGTTAGAAAAACTACCTAATTAGGAATAAAAAAAACTCTCAGATATAAATGTGTTAGAAAAAGTACCTAAATATGAATATTGAACCCTCTGATAGAAATGTGTTAGAAAAACTACCTTATTAGGAATAAAAAAACTCTCAGATATAAATGTGTTAGAAAAAGTACCCAACTATGAATATTGATTAATTTGCATTAATTTGTTATTTGTATATACTATTCTATGAAGAAGTTTAAATTGAAAATTTTGTAATATTGTGTCATCTGTAATATATCTTGGAATAAGGTAAAACTTAGACCAAGACTCTTTGGGAATATTGACATGTAACATGTCCTGCCAGGAATCTTGACTCTTTTTTGGTACTTCTGTAACTCTTTGTTCAGTAAACATTTATTAAAAAAATTTTGTAACCTTTTCGTGACTTTTAAGTATTGAGAATATGTTTACATGGTTTCATGTCCAGTGGTGTATTATTTTGGTACAAAATATGTTTCCAAGATCTAGGTATTGCATTCAAAATTCCATAAAATTCAATAAAATTAATATTCAATTTAAATTTCATACAAAAGTTATTGTATGACAGAAATTCATTATTTTCAACAAGGTCTCCAATAAAATATACACCTTTTTCACACCATTGTTTATATAATATTATTATTGTTATCAATTTTTATGTAATTATTATACCATATCGGCTGAGATGCAACTTTGTCAGGGGTTGTGGGGAGTTCATCACCAGACAGATCTGCCCAAATGTTTATAATCTCTTTCCAGAAAATGTTTAGGGAATTTGAAATTCTTTAAAAGACCTTCTCTCTTCATTTGAAAATTTTATCTCCACCATAAGTTTCAATTTTATCCAGAAACAGAGTTTTCCAAGGGGAGGAATTCAATGGATCAAGTAATTTTTTTTATCCAACACATTTTTAAAGCATGACAAAAAGAACACAATATGTGGTACTCGAAGGCCTCCTTCATCATAATCGCCATACATAACAGTGCGCTTTACTTTATCAGTCTTTTCATTCCATAAAAATTCAAAAAAAGCATTTTTGTAATTCACTGATAATTTCTTTGGGAGATCTGGTAAGACAGTAAAAGTTTGAATAAAAATGGGTAATGCTGATGATTTTATAAATAGTTACCCTCCCTATATACGTGAGGTTTCTGAATGACCAATCATGTAAAAGTTTTTTAACAGCTGTTAACTTTTGTCTAAAATTATCTTCAAAAATATTTACTGACTGAAGGTTATAAGATATACCTAATAGTTTGAATTTACCTGAATGGTTCCAACTCAAATCCTTTCTGCAAGGATTTCCTCACCACAACCCCGTTTTGCCCCAATCCAAATTGCTTGTGTTTTTTCAACATTTATTCTAAGACCAGAAATATTACCAAAATCATTCAAAATTTCAAGTAGACAATTTAAGGAGTTTGGATCTTCAGATAAAGTAAAAGACGTGTCATCTGCAAATTGGTTATCAAGTATTCTGAGTTATTATTTTGATACCATTTATGTTCGGATTCATTTTAATTGCTGAACTTAAAATTTCAACACATATGATGAAAATATATGGACTAATAGGGTCACCTTGTCTAATCCACGGCAAACATTAAAAAAATTGGAACAATGCCCATTATTCAATACACAAACATGAATTATTATTATAAAAAGTTTTTATCCATTTTATAAAAGATGGACCAAACCCATAAAAGTTAAGTGTTTTAAAAATAAAATTAAACTCTAAAGAATCAAAGGCCTTTTCAAAATCAATTAGTAAAATAAACCTGGAATATTGTCCTTCTCTGTATTTTCTATTATATCATATATTAGTCGTGTACATTCGCCAATATACCTATTCTTGAGAAAGCCTTTTGTGTTTCACTTATGATACTGTCTAAAACTGTTTTAATTCTATTCGAAATAACTGAGGAAGCTATTTTATAATCTACATTCAAAAAGTTATAGGCCTCCAATTTTTACATATAATTTAGATTTACCTTCTTTTGGAATACATGTAATCAGACCTTGGCGTTGTGATATAGAAAGTACTCCCTCATCATAAGCTTGATTAAGAGAATTAATTAAAAAACTGTTGATATCAGCCCAAAAGAATTTGTAAAATTCAACAGTAAATCCATCTATTCCAGGTGACTTATTGTTATTCATATTTTTTATTTGATTTTTTTTTCCTTATTTATCTACTTTCTTCTTGGTTAATTTATTTATGAAAGGATTTTCATCATACAAAAAATGTGTTCATTAACATATTATCACTGACATATGAACTGGAATATAGTGATTGATAAAAATTTTTTTGCTCTTCTAAAATATCTGGTATGTTTGTAATTTCCTCACCTGTTTCTATATTAGCTTTCGGGATTAACTTTTCTTGATAATGCCTTTTTTCTAAGTTGCAAAAAAAACTGGAACTTCTCTCACCTTCAATTTTCCATCTTGATTTTGCTCTCAGTATTAATGCCCTTAATTTTGTTTTCTCTTATCAATTTCAACTCATTTTCTACTTCTTCAATTTCATTTAGGTTCCTATTTTCCCCTTGTTGTAATTTCCCTAATTTTAACTCTAGTTCATTTTCTAATTTTTCCCTTCACGCTTTTTGAATGTTGAGTATGCAATAGTTTTTCCTCTAATCATTAATTTTAAAAGTTTCCCAAAATAGTTGATCACTTATCGATAAAGATACATTGTTAATGTTTTCTTCTTCAAGATTAATAGCATATTGTTCGACAGTATCACTAATACAATTTTTGACAAGATTTACATATTCAATATCATTTAGTAAACTGTTATTGAACTTCCATGTTCCTTTTCCTTTAGGCTGGTCAATGAATTTTATGATTAAAGAAATTGGCGAGTGATCAGATCTATAACTTGTACCAATATCAGCTTTACATACAAAAGGAATTAAATCTGATGTAATTAAAAAATAATCAAGCTAGCTTGTTTTCTGTGGGGGACCTTTGCCATGTAAATAATTTTTTATCATGATTATGCTCCCTCCATATATCTACTAAATCAAATTTTTCAATCATTGATACAATTTCCTTTGGTTTTTTTCATTATTCCTATTTACATAATTTTTTGTGTCAGTTGTATAATTCTGTGGTACATTCCAGTCCCCCCTAAAATTACAGATGTATTTTCACGAAGAGAGAAGTTGCTTCTAATAGAAAAGTATAGAATTCACTATCTGTTTCTTGGGCCATTAGATGCCACTAGTTTCAAATTTTTATAACTTGAGGTGATGTTTTATATCTAACAATAGTATTACCTGTCCCTTATCTTTTGTTATTTGATAATAGTTTATAACCCAAATGTGTATTATTAAAAAGCTATAGCAACACGCGCTCAATTTGAATGTGTATGAGCTTGAACCAAGCCCTTCATAAACCCCATTCAGATATTCCATTTTTCTCCTATTTCTCGTTTATGAGCAATGGGGTATCAATTAAAAAAATGATATTCGTAAAGTATTTTAGTACTTTTCCGAAAAATGTCAACGTCATTTTTACTGGATCTGAAGATAAACCCCATACAATTACACTTTACAATATTTTCAAAACCCTTCACTTGCAAATCATAACAATAGTAATAATAGATATTGTTTCAACAAATATCACATTAATTACCAAGTTGTGTATTTCAAGGCTCCTACCAGTTTGGGTGTAAGACATTATGTTACCAACAATCTTTCATTGGCATGACAGAACATATAGAATATTGACTAAAGTTGACATATAAAAAACAACCCCATTTCCCACCCACATAAAAGAAAAATACAATATTTGCATTAGATACATATAATGAGGACAAAAATGACCAATTTTTCTGTTCTCCTTTTTCACTAAACATAAAAAACCCGGTTTCATCACCCTTGCTCCATACAAAAAAAAAAGTCAATAAAAAATAAAAACTTAGTTGAGGGAAAATAAATTAGTTCGTTTCGGCTTAAACTGCGGGATTAGATGCTGAGCGACGCGTACAAGGCGGCTTGGCGGGGACAAAACCGTCATTGTTTGTTTACATCGCTACAGAGAATCGCAGATTGGTGAAGGGTTGCAGTGTTTGGAGCCTGACTAATCGTTCAAATGGGACACGCCAGGAACGCGGAGTGAATATCTTTCTTAACGACTTCCCGATGCGACAACACATAAGAGAAAAAGATTCCTTGGATTCAAAAGCTATCCAATCCGAAGACTAGGGCAGACCTACGTCAAATTCGTGTGTCTTCTGACCTATTTTGTCAGGCGGTGGCCCACGCTTACGATTAGATCCAGAAGGTGGGAAACTATACACAGCCCGACAAGCCATATCCATTATAAGAAGAACCAAGTCAGCCCACGGTAGCTCCAAATCGGGCCATTCCCGACCCGAAATTTAAGTAAAGTAGGTAACTGTAGGGTATTTATGGCCTTTTAAAAAATTTAAGACCGAATTAGTATGAAAGTCAAGTACATTCAAAAAATGGCATTGTAACCCAAAAAATGTACCTACAATGTACGTTTCCTTTTAGGCCTAATTAAGTGTGTAAAACAAATTACACACCGGTTTTCTAAAAATAATCGTATTGTTTAAATGCTATGATTATTTTGTAGAGCTAGCTTTATTTATCTATTTGTTTCCCAATTACAACAAATTATTGTAAGATATTTCTATGATAGTGTTTTTTGTTTTTTTTTTTTCAATTATGTTGAATTCCAAAGCTTTCCAGTACCCAATTATTATACTGTAAATGTACTTAAGCTGTTCATTACAAGTTAATGTACTTCAAATGAATAAATTTCATGCGCACAATTAATAGAGAGTTTTCTGGCCCACCTGACTTTAAAGTCTCTAAAATGGATGTGCATTTATTATTTTTAGTCAAATATAAACATCTTAAGAAAGTTTTAGAAGATGAAGCCAGGTGTTATAATTAACAGTGGTTTGAACATTTAAAATGGAATGAAGGCAAATCCCAGAGAAAATTTCATGGCCTATCTCTCTGGAGTAAGAAACACTGTGAAACATTTTAATATATCTACACTGAAATTGTTTGTGAGATTAGTGGGTTAAATTTTAAGGTATCGAAATACGACCTCTTTTAAAATTTTGATTAAACATTTTCAGATTATGATGGCAGGAAAGCATCTAAGCAACTAGCAGTTCTGAAAAGGATCGGACATTTTTTACCTAAAGACATACAAAAAATTCTTAATTTACAAAATGTTTTGATTTTTATCAAACTTGACATATTGTCCCCTTAATGGCATTTACTGACAGATATCTGCAACGTAGAAAATCGGAAAACGAGGCAAGAGAGCGGATGCTTCGCGATTCAATTCATAATGACCACACCTCTAACCCCTTAAAAGAAACTGACTAGCCGGAATCACAATTTGTCTTTTTTAAATGTCCAACAGATTGAAAAATTGATGGCCTTGTGAAGAGTTTTTATAAATTTTTTAACAATATTTGCTCCTGACTTACATACAGATCACCTTATTTAAAAAACAAGGAAAACACCTTATAATCTCAGATCTGAAAACACAAAGCACAACCTTACCCAAGAGTTACACCACCAGGAAAAATGGTAAGAAATCATTTCAGGTACGAGGCGCTCCCGCATATGGAAACAGCTCCCAAATGACCTGCGTAGGTGAAAACTATGCAGCAGTCGGGAGGCTGACTACGAAGTGGACGGCACCGGACTGTAAGTGTTAAAACTCTTGTTCTTAAATGTCTCCATGGCATCCTGTGGTGCTGTAACAAATGTCTATATGTCTTATTTATTATATTTTTATTTTTGGTGCTTTGTTGCTTGTTTTGTTCACCCCTTTTATATAAATTTTGTAAAAACATTCCCTGTGATAGCCTTAAATGTAGTGCCTTGTAACTTAAATTACTGACAAACCTGTTGATGCTTTAGTTTTTAAATTTTCTGTTATATATACAATACTTTTTTTGTCGAAATACAAGCCGAACGAGCTTATGTCTACACATGTTTATATTAATTCGACACCTTAAATAAAGTTTCTTTGTCTTGTATCTTGTATCTTGTATTATTTACAAACATCCATTTCAGATAATTCAAATTTTGAATTATTTACGGAATCTCTATTTAAAATACAAATATTCTTGTACAAATACAAATAATCAATGTAATATTAAGATACATGTATATTTATTTCAAAATTTAAGGATCATTTCAGATCCCAAAATTACCAAACAGGTCTGTGCCAGACCACTATAACAGATTGCCTAACTTGCGCAATAAAAAACGCCCAATGAAAATATAACAATTAATTAAAATACATATAGTATATATATGGTTTAAAACATCAAACGTCTTGCCGCTAGTGATATTCTATAGTAAGGTTTTTTGTATACTTCTTCACTTTTGTAACGATAAACTTATCTTGTTCGTCAGGTATTCCGTTGTCACGGCGGCTAATTCTATAACCCAACAACCAACATACACAGAAATAAAATTTTTCCGGTTGGTTTGAGCGCGGAGCGGAAATTAGGGACCCGGAAATTATTTTTCCCTTATGTTGCGATTCTCCATAGGTGGCGACAAAGAGGAATGTTTGCCACAGTGCCAGTTCACCGGTTGTTAAAGATAAACACGTGTAGTCATTCAAGCCGGGGGAAGGGTAGACCAGAGGCCGACACCACGTGTTATTAGAATTAACAATTGTATATTACTATATATCATATTATATATATATATTTTTTATAGAAGATATACATTAAGCAAGTTGTATCGCGTTTGTATTTCATAATGCGTTATTTGATTTGCACAGTGGGGATTAATGTAGGTTTATAGCTACGATGTGGATGAGAGAATTTGAGTTGGAGTAATTTGTAAAATTGTGTCGTGCAATAGCCTATCGCTAGTTATCAAAAATACAAGTCATAAGGATTCATTGATACAAGAGTTAGGAGTTTTCCTATGAGAAGCTGATGCATGGCCCAAGGCGAAATTATAAAATCAATTAAGTGTTTATTAAGTGTAATTCAAGATTTTATTTCCCCTACTGCCAACAAAATAATTTATCAATCCGAAATCGGAAATGCCCAGGAAGTAATCCAGGAGTTTGAATTCAACTAATATTCCAAATATATCCGAATAATAAAACTATATTTAAGTAAATTCCTCAAAGTAAATCCCGGAAAAGCTGAAGTTAAGTAAAATCAAAAGTTATATGGCGGTATATCCAGTAATCATAAAATGTACATACAAAAAATCAGTAACTAAACTATAACTATAAACACAAAACTATACACAACACAGTTTGAATAATATCCAAATCCTTAAAGAACTACACAAAAACTTTTAATCTCCCTAAAACAACACTTTAAGTCTCCCCGATTCACCAACTCCCGACACACTTCTACAGCACTAACAAGAGAAAAAAGCCTCAAATAAGCCCAACAGCCCTTTTATTACTGGACTAATTTTAGACTAATGACATCACTTACTACTTTTTAGCTACAACATAGATATACATAGGTACCACAGAAATTCTAAGTTTAGAAATGGACTATCATATGCTTAAATATAGAACCTTTCCTGGAAGTGACCACAACACAACAAAACACCCCTTCCCAATACCTCATACCTATTTTTAACCCAAAAGTTGAGACCGTTGGGAACTGACCAACTAAAAGCCCAGATCAGAACCCACACCCTGGGAAACTGGACGACTCTAACTCACAATGATCTCATTTATATTTATACACTACAGTCCCTCAGACTCTGTATCATTGTACTAATACACTATGCGACAATTATATATTTTACTTTTCTTATTACCCCACACATTTAATCAGACAAACTCTAAGATCACTTATAACAGTCAGACTTACTGATAACGCAATTTAGTGTTACAACCTAATTTAATACTGAGAACCACTAACATGAAACTCTTATCTTCTCCTAGTGTTAATTTAGCGACGTACGTCATAATAATTATCCACTGACCCGATAAGACTGACCCCCCCAACAATCTCATATTAGACGTGCACCTTACCCCAGTACATACACAAACCAAAGGTATAATCCAAGGAAAAATTAATCCAAACTAAAAACTTCACCACTATTTTCAACATGCATTGCAGTACATGTACAGTTTATGTAATTATTATTCATATTCTTAAAATGTATGTAATATGCTGTATATCTTGCTTGAACATTTAGACATTTTGAGGAAGCAGCTCGAGGCAAAAGGAAAGAGAAGACGGAATGCTCAGACTTCATGGTCCCATTCATGACTATCCATTGTCACTTGCATAACGACAGAAGACGTCAAAAATTTATGTAAATACAGGTATTCAATACGATGTGTGATGATTCCTGTCTTTGGAGGAGAACATCAGTTGAGGAGGAGAACATTCATTCTCAATGAGAGAAAGTAGAAGAAACTGACTTTCTGTGAAAAAAATCAAAGAGAGAATGATAAGGCAACTCGTTTTTTATACTGGTTACCCACTTTTTGGAGTTTTTTTATGGGTTATTCAAACTTCCTCAAAATCTAAAGCACAGATATGACTTTCTGGGATGGACAGAAGACTCAGGAGACAGAAAAGACCTATGAAACTTTTCCATTTCATTTTGCCTAATCAACTGGCTGGCAGTATTGATGAGAACTGAAGTGGGTTCTGTTTGCTGCAGGACATTTGCTTGATCGCTTGATATTTCTTGTATACTTTTTCAAAATTTATTTGTTAGTCATGGATCTGTCTTTTATATGAAGAGTTGAAATTAATTAATGTGTATCCTTTCCCGAGAGTTAGTAAATTCAAGAACATGCTGAAAGCGTTCAAATTCCTTTCCCAAATTTAAAGAATTATAGTAGACTGTACAGAAATTTTTGTACAGAGGTCATCAAGTCTTGTATGAACAGAATTTGTTGTTAATTCAAAATTAACAAACATTTCATGCGACTTTTTTGAAATTTTTTAATTGGTATTACAGCCTTTCAGGTGCTTATTTTCATATGTATCAGATGCTTGGACGGTGGAAAAGTATCTGCACCGCCCGTATTGTTATGAGCAGTGGTTTTTTTGGGATTATTTAGAGCCAGGAGATAATGTTATGGCTGATTAAAGTTTTACTATTTCAGATTTACTCAGAGAGAGAAAGTGTTCCATTAAATATAACCAACCCTTTAAACGAGGTAATTCACCAGTTCACTGTTGAAGAGGTTTTTGCGACACAATCAATTGCCCAAGTGAGAATTCATGTTGAAAGAAGCATTGTTCGAGTTTGAAAAGTTTCATTTATTGATGCCATGTGTTGCCTTAACTTGGCCAACCTATTTGCTTCAAAATGTTTTTAAGACGTTGCTTGCTGGTGACCAACCTCGATGCTGGCCTATTGTAATAAGCAATTACCCATTTTTCCCCTAGAAGTGAATAACAATAGTATCAATTCCAACCTTGTACCTTGATGTTGAATATGTGATTTTTTAAAATTTTTAAATCTAAAAGTAACCTTCCTCATGCACAGTATAAATATATACTTAACTTGTAATATATGAATTTACAGGTACTATATAATAATGTTAATGACGACCCAAGAAAGACATGAGAATATAGAATACCCCTTGTCTGTGTACAGATTAATGTTTAATAGATCAACAAACTGTTTCTTTGTGTAAAACAATAATTGATAATTGGATATTTATATTGAAAAAGAAACCAAAAACAAATATGAAAGACTTTAGGACAGTCAAGATATTAAATGTTTGTTGCTTAAAAATGATTGAAAAGACTATATGCTCAGAAAAACATTTTTCAAAGTGAAAACTTAAAAAATTTTAAATCGAATTTTATCCCATAAACTTGCTTGAACCTTTTTTTACTTGTTATCACCACAAGCTTATTTATTATTCTCTCCCTCCGCTTACTTTATTTTTTTTTGTTAAACATATCTTATGAGAACAGGTATAAACAAAGCAGACTGCCTATATATATTGCGCATTTGCAACATCTGGAAGCTAGTAAAGGGAAGTAACTCCAGGAGAATGCAATCTTCATAGAAATGGATGTGTTTGTCAACAGCAATAGTTCAATGATGGCAAGATAAAATAATGTTATACCATGTACATGTTCTTAATTAATACCAGTTAAATCAGATGAAAACTATTGCCAATGTACATATTTTTTTACAAAACATAGCATATACTTGCTGATACAGTGTACTTAATTCATTTCATACTGATGAAGCTAAGATCTCAGCAAATAAGCATAGAAGCCTTTAATTTTATAATTATTTTTCTCCTACACCCAGCAATCCAACACAATGACAGTGATTGGTATAATCTGATATAAAGTCATATAATGTAAAGTTTGTGGAAATAGAATTGCCCAATCGTGTAAAAAATGTTTCACATAGAATGTCCACAAACGAGGCATAATGTTTAGACAAAGTCACGATCAAAATACACTCTTTCGTGAGTAAACAGTTTCCGTCTACTGCACCGGTCCAAACCACAAAATCACACCATGTGATTACCATAACGCCATTTCGCCTTGCACTTAGTCTAGAGTTAAACAGCGTGACTCCTTCTCAGTCTGGTTCCCTCTTCTGTCTTTGTAACAAAGTCGTTTATCTTTTTTTCTTAAATGGTACCCGATTTGATGGCCAATAATAATGCCCCAACATGGCTGCAGCATTGGGCCAATAAAAAAAAAAAAAAAAAAAAACAAAAAAAAAAATCTGTAAAATTAATAAAAAAACAAATGGCATACATAAAATATATTGCATTTAATCTAAATTAATAATAAACTAATTAATGCTAAAAAATAAACAGACTGAGGACCCAGGGAATTTTATGAATTAATTAATGAAAAATAGATAAATAATAAATTGATTTTATGGACAGACTGAATGCCCTCTATGCGGTATTTATAATTAAAAAAAATTTAAAAAAGCGGATACTTTTCAATCCTAAAATTTTTTCATTTGTCTGCTTTACCCCAAAATGTATAATGACTGTGGTCTTACCCGATAGGACACTGGCAAAAAGCATGAATGGTATTTCCATTCTTGAAGGCCCGATGTTACAGAAATATTTCGTTATTTTTCCATTACGCAAGTACCATTTGTCTGCTTCACCAAAATTAGAATCAGTATCGACACCTATGAAAAAAAACCATAGAATGAAAAAACACTACTTATTTTTTCATAGATGCAACTTTTCCCCAATCCTGCTCAGTGCAAATCATGAAGAAAGAAAGATAACTATTGGTTAATTAACTGACTAGTCTACTAACGTCTTTGGCGCCTTTTCATAGTTATTTTTTTTTACTTTTGACAATCTGTGCTCAACACCTAGTCTATAGTGGGTCTTTGACTTAACAGTGTGCTCAACACCTAGTCTATAGTGGATCTTTGACTTAACAGCGTGCTCAACACCTAGTCTATAGTGGATCTTTGACTTAACAGCGTGCTCAACACCTAGTCTATAGCGGGTCTTTGACTTAACAGCGTGCTCAAGTGTTCAAGGTTACACCTCAGCTCTATATCTTTACACAACACTAGTGTTCAAGGTTACACCTCAGCTCTATATCTTTACACAACACTAGTGTTCAAGGTCATCACCTCTATATCTTTACACAACGCCAGTGCTCAAGGTCATCATCTCTTGATCATTAAACAACGCCAGTGCTCAAGTTCATCACCTCTATATCTTTACACAACGAGGGACATGGCGAAACGCAGTCATAAGAAGCAGAACAATACATAATGCATGCAAATGTGCCAAATTCAGTTTCCAAAACTTTATTGAGAACGATTGATGTCACGTTTGTTAAAACTACATTTATTACATCTGCGAAGACACTATGTAATGTTGTGTAGGATGAAGCTATAGGCTGGGTAGATTTTTCATTTCGGCGTGCTTTCCATCCTTCTATACGAAAGCCGAAATTTCGCGTTTTTACGCGAATTTCTTTCTCTTCTACATTGTACTACCAAAATGAGCCCAATCGGCTTTCGTACTTCTATTATACGGCACGTAGAGTATGATTTTTGCCGATTTTCTTTACATAGACCCATATATAGATGTCTAAAATGCTCTATGGGTAAATATACAAAATTTGTAAGTAATTTTAAGATCCATGTATCTTCCCGGCAGTTGCTTTAAAGATTCCAAATAAGAAATACTTGTTCACGTATTATGAACTTTGTCATACAGCATACTAGAAAGTTAATAAAATTTTCTCTCAAGAACCGAATATCTTGGACTTTATTAGTTTAAAAAAACTTCTAATTTGTATCTTAATTATACTTAATACATACTCGTAGCGTTTTTCGGAGACAACACAAAACAGTTACAATTTAATACAAATTGTATGTATGTTTAAATGCATTGTTAAATGATTGTTTCATGTAACTAATTAAAAAGAGTGAGACTTGTTAGAATCACGACAGAATTACTCTAAGATACAATGTAATATATTGGGTTGATCTATGTAGTTAAACATGTAGTCCCATATTCCCGTCAAATCCTTATCTATAAGTAGAATGTAGACAAAATCAAAGAGCAAATATTTGCAAAATAATACATCAATATGTACCGCGCACCTAATTTGGAGTAGTCAAGCGAGAAGCAGCAAGCATGTGTTTTAGTATAACGAGAATAGTAAGTGGACCCTGCCGATTTAAAGTAGTAAACATCCTTTTCCTTCCCTCCGCCCTTAAATATCGCCGATTTCCCGCCTCCTCCGTGTTCATTCATTAAAGCACGCGAGTAACAGTAGAAATGACTTCCTATAGCTCATAATTAGACCTGTGTGTATTACGTTTTAAAACGGAGCACAGGGCCGCATACATCATTTGTATAAAGTGTGTCTTGCCGCATACATCATTGTACAACGATAGAGTGTTAGCGGTGGGGGCTCTCTATCATATTCCTGCTGTGTACGTGTATATAAAGTGCCTACCTGGGGGAGGACAAAACATATAGTACGTCCAATACACCGAGTAACGTCTACTCCCAGCACAGGCCTAAACATGGAATCGCCGTAGACAGGATGGAGTCCGCATTTTAACTTGTCAATTTTCGAACAAAAATGGTTTCGTGTTTTTGCCAATAAGTCTTCTCAAAGACTTT
This sequence comes from Argopecten irradians irradians, assembly GCA_004382745.1. Lineage (NCBI taxonomy): Eukaryota > Metazoa > Mollusca > Bivalvia > Pectinida > Pectinidae > Argopecten > Argopecten irradians. Next base: position 53,610 of record SAYR01074545.1, on the reverse strand, counting down.
CAGGATGGCGTCGTCTGCCACCAATATATGCCACTGGTATACAATGTTTTCGCGGGGATTTCTGGTTGTGATTTTCTGTATGTTATTCCCCAAAACGGCAGGACACTTGGACAAAGACCTTCGACTGCTGTCCAAATTTCTGCCAGGACTGTATAGTAATAAACAACAATATCTGGAGGATGTAAAGAACGATCTACCTACAGAACAAAGACATCTATCAATGCAGTTCATCTTCCGTCCCGTTCAAATCCATTTTCTTCCCAACTCATTCAATGTTTACGTGGAGCAGTATATTAACTATGACCGGGCCCCCTTTAAACAGTGGGTGTATAGTTTACGGACGGATTATAAAGGCATGATGATCGATATGAAAATATACAACTTTAATTCAGAGGAGGTGAAAACAATGTTGAAAACTGATTTTACAACAATAAAGCAATTAGACGTTTCGGACTTAAATTCCAGCTCGGAGTGTAACATGCTTTGGCGTCGACTTGGGTCCAAGAAATTCATTGGTACTACTAGACGCCAATGTCTAGCTAATATAAATGGCGAACAGGTAGGTTTATGAAATCTCATGTTTAATTATTGAAATGAAAGACCAACAGGTAAATATTTGAAAAAAGGTTATATTGTCTTTAATATTTTAAATATTATCTATATTTAGCATAATTTTGGTGAAGATATACATTTCCTTCCTAATGCCAATATAGCAAGAAACAATTCTATGATTTCAACATATATTGACAGTCAATGAAGACAGTATGTTTTTTATAGGTTTCTTATTATGAAAATATTTCTCTGACTACTAACGAAAAACCTAAGAAATAGTATTAATATTGCAGTGTAAATCCGTCAGCAAAGAACCATCGTTATTTTCGTCAGGCCTTGAAATAACGAAAAGTTAGAACTACATCACCAACTTGCACACGCATTTGTAGCTTGTGACATTACGTATATAAAATTGGAAACTTTTCGCTGTAAGTCAGCCAACTTCAGTATTTTTATTTGTTATTTTATTTCTATTATTTGTTATTTTATTTCTACCGTCGGCGATATTTCGTTCTACTTCCAACAAAAATGAATTTCGTCTCAAAATATTTTTAAAGTAAGAGAAACCAGATACAAAATGATATGATTGAAATAGATCCAATCCAATGCTACATGTAAACCTCGTCAGTATTTCATGTTTAAAGTATGAGTTTCCAATATAACCATAATAATCTTAAATATGATAATACATTCATATTGTCAAAGCATTAAATTAAACCAAACGAGCAGAGAAACAGTAAGGTTATATGCCGATATCATTTTGTATAGGAGGCCAAAATATCACCTTGTTTCTAAAAATAGTCCCGCGGATCAAGGATTTTCCATTCCTTAGGACTATGAAAAATTCTTTCAGGCTAAGTTATGAAAAAATTATCTTTAATTGTCAAATGTTCAATTAATTTTAAAATTGTCCATGCATTTCGTCGTCAAAATGACCCCTGCAAAGGAATGTTTTACTGGTATATTCCATGGACTTTATTCCTTTATACAATTGTAGACTATTTTATATAATAGATTTAATTAGTAAGCCTAGTAAAAACGAAGGATTTGTTCAATCCATAACAAAATGTATGGTATCTAAAAAAGACCAAATTTTTATGTCATTTTATGTCGCCAAAAACAACTGATCCTTTCCATTCCCAAGCGTAAGACAATGTTCCCATTTCTATATACCCCACACCTGTATCAGGTATATATAGCGGTACCCCACACCTGTATCAGATATATAGCGGTACCCCACACCTGTATCAGGTATATATATAGCGGTACCCCACACCTGTATCAGGTATATATATAGCGGTACCACACGCCTGTATCATATATATAGCGGTACACCACACCTGTATCAGGTATATATAGCGGTACCACACACCTGTATCATATAAATAGCGGTACCCCACACCTGTATCAGGTATATATAGCGGTACCACACACCTGTATCATATATATAGCGGTACCCCACACCTGTATCAGATATATAGCGGTACCCCATACCTGTACCAGGTATATATATAGCGGTACCCCACACCTGTATCAGGTATATATAGCGGTACCACACACCTGTATCATATATATAGCGGTACCTCATTCCTGTATCAGGTATATATAGCGGTACCCCATACCTGTATCAGGTATATATAGCGGTACCCCACACCTGTATCAGGTATATATAGCGGTTTCTTTCATACCTACGGGTGTAATACTGGCTGGTCCAGGGCAGTACACTCATGTCACGTGAGGCTCTATTGAATGGCTACCCATGCAATAAAGCCTCGTGACGTCACGGCGTCAACAAAATCTCAATTTCCTCGGTAAAATTTTAACATTTTTTTTCAAAAATATGACTGGTTTCATTATAAAAGATGCAAACAACGGAATTTGTGTTGAAAATATCACGTAATTTTTCATGTATGGAAAACTGACTTTCAGTCGTGGATTTCTTCGAATTTATTTCAAAATGGCGGGATATTATAGTCGTAAAATTGCAATAAAGCGTCGAGGTATGAAAGAAAAATTCTCTTTCATAAGTGGATATGAAGGATAGGGATATTCTACCCTCGGGATCTCAAAATTTTGCAAAACCCTCGGCAAGCCTCGGGTTTTACTACATTTTGTGACCCTCTGGTAGAATATCCCTATTCTTTATATCCACATTTGAAAGAGTCTTATAACCCTATACCTGTATCAGGTATACATAGCGGTACCACACATCTGTATCATATATATAGCGATACCCTTTCCCTGTATCAGGTATATTATACAATTATCGACCTATTTTCAGGTGGATACGGTGGGTTATCAACCCGAGTAAGTGATATATCCGGAGGCCGAGGGTTATATCATTTTCGAGGGTTGATAACTCACCGTATTCACCTGAAAATAGGTCGATAACTGTTTTATTATATGACACTTACATGATATTAACCCGGCTCTTCAAAAAGACTTTAAAATCTACAAAAAAACAAGATGATATTTGCAAACTTTCTGTTTACAAAAGCAATTACATGTAGTATATGGTAAATATCCAAATGCTTCTTGCTAACGGTTTAGACTGGTAGAACTGGAATATTGTATCAACTGCAGCCCGTCTTGCATTCTTGAACGTTTTCCATAAATTGAAGTTTGCAGTTGTCACCGTTGATCGCAATAAACTTGCTGCCTCCCGCCATATATATTGCCGACTATAATATTGACGTCACAATAGATTATCCCGACGTCATTGAATGAGGGAAACTCCTGTTACGCTATATTTGGGTACGACTTCACGTCAAAAGTGATTATGACGTCACATTTCAAGGACGTTTTCCTCGATCTATTTTTGACACAGGTTACTGGACTCGCGAGAGGTATCTGGACTGAGTCCAGTAACCTCGCGTGCTTTTTGCCGCCGATTTCGGGGTTGATATCGCAGTTGATGAATACTTCTGAGAAACGTATTGACCAATCAAAATACAGCAAAAGCACCAGTCATATAATAAATAGCGGTATCCCACACCTTTATCAGGTATATATAGCGGTACCCCACACCTGTATCAGGTATATATAGCGGTACCCCACACCTGTATCAGGTATAAATTGCGGTACCCCGCATCTATATCAAGTATCTACAACGGTACCCCACATCTGTATCATATATATATAGCGATACCCTTCCAGGTGTATCAGGAATATATAGGGGTATCACACACCTGTATCAGGTATATATAGGGGTACCACACACCTGTATCAGGTATATATAACGGTACCCGACACCTGTATCAGGTATATATAACGGTACCCCACACCTGTATCAGGAATATATAGGGGTACCACACACCTGTATCAGGTATATATAACGGTACCCGACACCTGTATCAGGTATATATAACGGTACCCCACACCTGTATCATGTATATATAACGGTACCCCACACCTGTATCAGGTAAATATAACGGTACCCCACACCTATATCAGGTATATATATAGCGGTACCCCACACTTGTATCAGGTATATATAGCGGTACCCCACACCTGTTTCAGGTATATATATAGCGGTACCCCACACCTGTATGAGGTATATATAGCAATACCCTTCCCCTGTATCAGGAATATATGGCGGTACCACACACCTGTATCAGGTATATATAACGGTACCCCACACCTGTATCAGGTATATATAGCTGTACCCCACACCTGTATCAAGTATATATAGCGGTACCCCACATATGTATCGTTATTTATAGCGGTACCCACACCTGTATCGGGTATATATAGCAGTACCACACATCTGTATCATATATATATATAGCGGTACCCCACCCCTGTATCAGGTATATACAGCGGTACCATACAACTGTTTCAGGTATATATAACGGTACCCCACACCTGTATCAGGTATATATAGCAGTACCCCACACCTGTATCAGGCATATATAGCAGTACCACACACCTGTATCAGGTATATATAGCGGTACGCCACATATGTATCGTTATTTATAGCGGTACCCACACCTGTATCGGGTATATATAGCAGTACCACACACCTGTATCAGGTATATATAGCGGTACCCCACACCTGAATCAGGTATATATAGCAGTACCCCACACCTGTATCAGGTATATATAGCAGTACCCCACACCTGTATCAGGTATATATAGTGGTACCCCACATATGTATCGTTATTTATAGCGGTACCCACACCTGTATCGGGTATATATAGCGGTACCCCTCCCCTGTATCAGGTATATACAGCGGTACCATACAACTGTTTCAGGTATATATAACGGTACCCCACACCTGTATCAGGTATATATAACGGTACCCCACACCTGTATCAGGCATATATAGCAGTACCACACACCTGTATCAGATATATATAGCGGTTCCCCACACCTGTATGAGGTATATATAGCGGTACCACACCTGTATCAGGTATATATAGCGGTACCCCGCATCTATATCAAGTATCTATAACGGTACCCCACATCTGTATCATATATATATATATAGCGATACCCTTCCCCTGTATCAGGAATATATGGCGGTACCACACCTGTATCAGGTATATATAACGGTACCCCACACCTGTATCAGGTATATATAGCGGTACCCCACATCTGTATCGTTATTTATAGCGGTACCCCACACCTGTATGAGGTATATATAGCGGTACCCAACACCTGTATCAAGTATATATAGCGGTACCCCACATCTGTATCGTTATTTATAGCGGTACCCCACACCTGTATGAGGTATATATAGCGGTACCTCACACCTATATCAGGTATATATTGCGGTACCCACACCTGTTTCAGGTACACAAAGCGGTACCCCACACCTTTATCAGGTATATATAGCGGTACCCACACCTGTTTCAGGTACACAAAGCGGTACCCCACACCTGTATCAGGTATATATAGCGGTACCCCACACCTGTATCAGATATATATAGCGGTGTCCCACACCTGTTTCAGGTATATATAGCGATACCCACACCGCTATCAGGTTATAGCGTTATTCTACACCTGTATCAGATATATAAAGCGGTATCCCACACCGGTATGAGGTATGTATAGCGGTACCTCACACCTGTATCAGGTATATATTGCGGTACCTCACACCTGTATCAGGTATATATAGCGGTACCCCACACCTGTATCAAATATTTATAGCGATACCCCACACCTCTATCAGGTATCTATAGCGATACCCACACCGCTATCAGGTATATATATAACATTACTCCACACCTGTATCAGATATATATAGCGGTACCCCATACCTGTATCAGGTATATATAACGGTACCCTACACCTGTATCAGGTATATATAGTGGTACCCCACACCTGTATCAGGTATTTATAGCGATACCGACACCGCTATTAGGTTATAGCATTACTCCACACCTGTATCAGATATATATAGCCGTACCCACACCTGTATCAGGTATATATAGCGGTACCCCGCACCTGTATCAGGTATATATAGCGGTACCACCCACCTGTATGAGGTATATATAGCGGTACCCCACACCTGTATGAGGTATATATAGCGGTACCTCACACCTGTATCAGGTATATATTGCGGTACCTCACACCTGTATCAAGTATATATAGCGGTACCCCACACCTGTATCAAATATATATAGCAGTACCCCACACCTGTATCATATATATATAAAAGGTACCCCACACCTGTATCAGGTATATATAGCGGTACCCCACACCTGTTTCAGGTATATATATAGCGGTACCCCACACCTGTATGAGGTATATATAGCGGTACCGCACACCTGTATCAGTTATATATATATAGCGGTACCCCACCCTGTATCAGGTATATATTTAGCTGTACCACACACCTGTATCAGGTATATATATAGCGGTACCCCACACCTGTATCAGGTATATATATAGCGGTACCACACACCTGTATCAGGTATATATATAGCGGTACCTCACACCTGTATCAGGTATATATATAGCGGTACCCCACACCTGTATCATATATATATAGCGATACCCCGCCCCTGTATCAGGTATATATATAGCGGTACCCCACACCTGTATCAGGTATATACATAGCGGTACCCCACACCTGTATCAGGTATATATATAGCGGTACTCCACACCTGTATCAGGTATATATAGTGGTACCGCACACCTGTATCAGGTGTATATATAGCGGTACCCCACCCGGTATCAGGTATATATTTAGCTGTACCACACACCTGTATCAGGTATATATATAGCGGTACCCCACACCTGTATCAGGTATATATATAGCGGTACCCAACACCTGTATCATATATATATAGCAATAATCCGCCCCTGTATCAGGTATATATATAGCGGTACCCCACACCTGTATCAGGTATATATATAGCGGTACCCCACACCTATATCAGGTATATATATAGCGGTACCCCACACTTGTATCAGGTATATATAGCGGTACCCCACACCTGTATCAGGTATATATATAGCGATACCCCGCCCCTGTATCAGGTATATATAGCGGTACCACACACCTGTATCAGGTATATATATATAGCGGTACCCCACACCTGTATCAGGTATATATATAGTGGTACCCCACACCTGTATCAGGTATATATATAGCGGTACCCCACACCTGTATCATATATATATAGCGATACCCCGCCCCTGTATCAGGTATATATAGCGGTACCACACACCTGTATCAGGTATATATATAGCGGTACCATACACCTGTATCAAGTATATATAGCGGTATCCCACACCTGTATCATGTATATATAGCGGCACCCCACACCTGTAGCAGGTATCAGGTATACATAGCTGTACCACACACCTGTATCATGTATATATATAGTGGTACCACACACCTGTATCAGGTATTTATATAGCGGTACCCCACACCTGTATCAGGTATATATATAGCGGTACCCCACACCTGTATCAGGTATAAATATAGCGGTGACCCACCCTGTATCAGGTATATATATAGCGGTACCCCACACAGATAAACGGCACTTTGTACTTCCATGCTTAACCGTCTTCTTTTTAAAATGTCTGTTAATTGTACCAAGCATCTGGTTTCGCACCTTTATCAGACTGTCTTGTCATATTGTGTTAGATAAAAGTGGTTTTGTCCTATAACTTCCGTCATGGCGTGCCCTTGTCCCTAATTAGCTCCATAGTCTATGATATCATCACAGCGTTGTGGATTAGTATGTGTATGCGTTGTCTAATACCTGCATTTAAAAACGACACCGTCCTGTCAAATAATGTAATATTGTCTTGGCTGCATTAAATTATAAGCCAGAGAATGTTAATATCGAGGAGATAGAGGACATTGTGTGTGAAGGGTTTCCGTCCGAATTTTCCTTCATACCTACACACTCACGAGTATCTAGCTTCTATGTTGTATATAGTCTCTGCGTGTTTATCCGACCGAGGACGTGCCCAAAGTGCGACCCAGCATGTGCGCATTGAAATATTTTGTGGAATATATTATCTGTGTGTCTATTAAACGTGCTCTTTGGTTAATGTCAAATCCTTATTACAAACAAGTCGTCTGTGAGTGAATCATTCTAAATACGACGATCATGGACAGATTTTGCTTTACCATAAGCATGGCGAATGACGGTTAAATCAAAACGCTGACCTTCGACGTGTAAAACAGCTGACCTCCGTCCTTTGTGGAGCAGATTTGCAAATTGGTGAATTTGCTTGCGATGCTCTTTGACCCCCACGTCTGTATCAGAGACAACTTTATAGTGTATAACGTAAGCAACTGCTGTGAATATTGACGCCATCTGAACGGGACCACTAACTGCATTCGTGACTATAAATGTAATGTAGACTGCGATTGTAGGTATGTTTACCAAGGTCTTGTTAGCTCAGCCTCCGATTGCCACGAACCTAATCTCCCTTTTTAATACTAACACTTTATTTATACTCCGAAAAAATAATCATTTTAATAAATCAATGACAATAGCCCCAATATAAATTAGAAAGGCAATACAAATTATTGAAAAATGATATGAACATTATTGTTGAGTGTTTTGTGTGTATTCTAATTTACACATGAAAGCATGCCGACAATTCCTAGATAATCTGTGGCTGGTTGTTGGGTAATATAGTTTTAATTCGACCGTGGCCTGCTATACACATCTATCGGATGAACCACAACAATGGGGCCAAGTCATTAAACAGCGATATTGTAGCCGTTTATGGTACAGCATTTGGTACAGATATATGGATCAGTGTAGGGCTGCTCCCCCTCCCCATATCACCTAAAAAGACTGCTTTACCGGGGTAGTTACTAGGCAACTCTTTCTATTTGTCCCAAATTAGGTAACAATATAAAGCAAATGGAAACTTTAAAAGTTCGCGAAACAGTAATTTACCTTTGTAAACAATAGGAAGATTGGACAGACTGTATTAGTAGGTTGTTTACCCGAGGTTTTGTCTTTTCTCTATTATTTGTTTAAGGTTTAGTGTATACTAATGTCACTTGTATGTTAAGTAGGCTGAGATAAAATGTCACAGAAACTGTGCCCGGGAAGTATAAATACCTCGGTAGTGTCTTTTGACATTTCAAAACACAAACCCTAACTCTACACCGCGAAATAGTTTAACGTGCTGAATTGTTGTGCAGACAATTTGGCAAATGCCATCTACTTAAGCGCAGACTTACATTATAAATCCTATTTACTCAATTCTTTTACCGAATGCCATTATAACTGAAGACCAACATCGGCACCCTTACGTAACGCCGGCCGATATACAGAAATTGGCTACGACAAGCCCGTCATGCATTTCGACAAGATTGTCCATAAACCTCCAATTGTGTAAGTATCAACCCTCGTTGCCCTATGAGGCACCGGTGCGTTGGGTGTCAAGATTTGCCGAGTGGTAGATATTTATGTAGTGATGGTTACAGTAATAGACATTAGATGAGGTTAATACTCAAATCATATAACTCCTTCAATCTATCAACAATGGATACCATGGCATCATCCATTCATTCGGAACGATCTTGAAGTTTTTAGCTTTGCAGTGAAGCTGAAATATAAGTTCCGAATTAAACATGTGTTTTGGTAGCAATGTTGTCAAACGATAGCATGTGAATAGATCGACTCAATAAAACGTTTGCTCTTTGCTCACGGCTCGCTGCGAGGAATGTGTTTTTGCTCAGTCATCCCTGCTAAGAATTCGTCCCAAAGTCCAGCGCAATGATGTCCCTTGTAGTGATTGAAGTTAGGACCAAATGTAATAATTGACACACAGAATGATAAAACTGACCGATCAAAGACCGTCAAAGGCTCGTGCCCGTCCGAGTTAACGGGATGATGGACCGTAGCGTAGGATTATATGTGTTGTACAGGTTAAGCAGGCTTTTGTGAATCCATGCGGATATTTGTTATAACATACTGTGTTTACGGGACCCCGCACGAGTCCTGTCAGGAATCGTTTTAATGACCAATCGATTGAAAAGCCAGAAGTCGATAACTGTTAATCGCCCATAATATACTATAGGTAAGCGCCCTACAGGGATTAAACATTTTGGTTGGTAGAATCCAACTGAGAAACTTGTGATGGCCAAATGGTCGTTAGGGGGCGACACTGGGCACAGATTTTATGGCGAATGTCCCGGTAGGTTATTATCGACGGTTTTACAACCCCATAAACTGACAAAGTTATTAACTACTCGACCGTTTTGTGTCTGTAAACAGTCGTCCGGTCTAGACGATTTTAAAGTTTCCGTTGTCCGCGAAACCTTTATAATTATTTATATCGTATTGTAGTGTACCAAATAATGTTTGTAGCCATTAAAACGTGTTAATTGTCGTGCTAAGGTAGTTAGACTTGATGACCAAGGTATCATTACAAGGGATATTTTGGCACAGAAATGATTTCTGTCTGGTATAACAGCCGCACTCATCGTCCTGGCAAGGGTGAAGCCACTGGGTTTAATATGTTGTCGACATGTTAATATCAAATTATCTTTTTACCGTATACATAAATTCATCACGTCTTTGGGTATCTTTGGCTGAAACCTTACTCCATTCAATATGACTGTCATATGGTTGATCTGTTCATTCTGATACTTATTATATTCGTGTTTCTGTTTATCTTGTATCACATAGTAAAGCTCTAGGGAAGATACGTACAACACAAGAAGTGCGATGATTTGGTTAAGGGAGATGTATAAATGGTGTAATGAACGGTTCATGTCGTATCTAACAACTTGTCCACTGTCTCTCCTATTGTCATATTCTTACTTGTGACAAGAGAAATATTTTAGAGGACTGTGGTATGTTTACTTTCCAAGCGATAATGGATCTTTCGCCATTTTACAGTCATATATCTGAAAATTCTGTCAAAGAAACCAATGCCAAAAATGAAAAACTGTCAGGGAAGACGTTTGGAAAGGAGCCCTTAAGGAGGAATAGAAAAATTAAAATTTTAAATTTAGTCGCCTTTAATAAAGAATTATTATTATTATCTTTATTTCCTCCAAAATGAAGAGTATATAATGATAACATATGAAAATACATATGGTAACAGCATGAAATAATATGTACAAAATTAGAGAGAGAGAGAATAGGGGGAAAATACACAACATGATTATTTTAAATCAGAAAAAGAGAGAAGAGGGCACAATTCTCTCGGATATTTCTATATAGGGATTGGATTTCGTTTTTATGTTAACCATGCTTGTATGGAGCAATTCCTCTAAGAATATATTCAATATGGGGCGCTAACGCGCCCCATATTGAATATATTCTTAGAGGAATTGCTCGCGCCCCATATTGAATATATTCTTAGAGGAATTGCTCCATACAAGCATGGTTAACATAAAAACGAAATCCAATCCCTATATTTACACTCACACGACTTTTTATTTATATTTTATGCAATAAAATCGTCATTTGAAGGTGACGTAATTATTCAATAAAAGTCGGTCAAAAGTGGGAGGAGCTTACTCAATTGAACAGCGAATGATGACGCTTCACGTAAGGTAGAATTATTCATCCGCGACGACAAAAAAGTTCAATATTTTAGTGTAAAATAAACATGACAAACAAAGTAAATTTCAGAGATAATTTTATTTAATCAGATCAGAACTTTAAATATATATTCAATTTTGCTAAAAGTTAATATATAGCGTAATAACATAAAGAATTTGTACACGGCCACATGTGTGAACTCGGTGACCGTTATTGTGCAGCGAGGCGAAGCTGACGCACGCTTACACACTTTAGTTTGCCGAAGTTGTCAAAACACCGATTTTCAAGTAGCTCAATGTGTTTGAGATGTCGTCTGACTTGACGATATTACATCCTTGGGAGCCATGTGATTATATAATCTACGCTTAGATCCATATCGCCATCGATAGATGAAACAAATTCACTTGTGTTCGATGGATACAATGTATTTGTGGTGACGCGGAACTGTCAACACGTGGATTATTAGCGGTGCATGTTTTATAATACACATGATTAAATACTCAAAGAACAAAGACAAGAGGATATGTTTATAACTGACCTCTATCAGAGGGTCTCACACCCGTCCACCCCAAAGGCTCGATCGTAGGACGAACATAGGCACAGAGGTAATGTTTACATTTGACACCCATCATTTTTAACAAAAATGAAAGCACGTCGCCCCGGTCGGGATATTTTTCCGTTTCTTTATACAATTGTTAATTTAAAAATTGTTTGAATCATATATAAATATAAAACATGTATATATTGTTTACATTTTTCCAAAATTCTATGAAAAACAACAATATACACGTAATGTTTCGTCAAAATGTAAACAAAGCCATGTGTTTTTTTTTTTTTAAAAGTAGTCCTTTTACGTTGCACAGAACATTTCCTTACGCAAGTTCAAAGTTCAATGTTACCATGCAGTTATGGTAAACAAAATCGGCTAGTATTAGCGTATAATGACCAAGCCTAGCAAGTGTAAATATATCAAAATATTTTCAATATATATATATATATTAATAAAGAAATGCACGAGTTAGTTTTGCAGTGATTGTAAATCAGCTACATACACAAATTGAACGTCTGTTTAAAAGTATACACTGATAACAATCTGAATTGTTCCATACCATACCTTTCCAATGTATAACCCAGGGGACCTGGTAATTATATATGTGTTAGCTCAAAATCTGAAAGGGAGTATAAATATGAAATTAAATCTATATTTGTGATTGAAACAATTGAACATATGAAATCATCTCTTATTTCTTCAGTTAACGAACAATTTAAAACAATATGACTAACAATATCGATGTAAAAGTGTCCACAATAGTGACATGATATTACAGAAATCTCTATGTTATTCAGTGGTTGTTCTAACGACACCGTCCTCTAAAGGAATAAGGTTCGAAACGAACGAAAGTTTGTTCGTGATAATGAACTTTGACCTTACGACCATTGCATTACACGGCTCAATGACAACACCGTCTCCATCTCGTCAATTCCGTGTTTGTAAAAGCGATGCAGGCATTACTGTTTTGGTGATAGATAATGTTGAATTAATCCTGGATGCATTTTCGTTGTGTTTCATTTGCCTGGGCGTCATTGAATTCTAAAAATGTTGGTAATAGCTTTGTGCCTCCATGTGATATCTGTGCTATATTGTAGTTTCTGTGTAGTATTACTGTGCTGATTCCAATGCGACATTGGTGCTGTTAAATGTTGAATTCCGAGTTCCAACTATACTTACGACTTTGGTGTTGTACTTGTTGATGTTTTATTTTACACAATGTTAGTGCTGTTGAGATTGGAATTCCATATGTTAGCGGTTTTGGAATTGTTTTAATTTTCAGTCGAACTGATGTCATATGGTTGTTAGTAGATTTTGAATGTGCTTTTTGTGCTGTTAGAATTCTGTGTTTGAATGTTTCACATAATGTCAGTGTTTGTTTATGAATTCTTATATTTCCAATTCCATATGGTTGTTATATCTATTTTTATTCGATGTATCCACACATTATGTTGATATTGTTGTATACTTTTGTTTGATGTTTCATTGTTTCCGTGGACATTGGACCGTTCTGTGATCTCTGGTATTGTTGGAGTTTCCCTGTATACGACATTTTAAGCGATTATCGATAATGGATGATGTCATTTTGACGAGTTAAGTTCGAAAGCTATGATTTTATATGTACAACAGTGTGTTGTAATTTACTACCATAGTTTACATACTTCGATGTAAGTTGGTTTTAGCGTTTCCGTTTCATGTTGTTGCTGTAAAAAATCCGTTGTTTCTTATTCAAGATGTCGATTATATCGTTTGTAAGATTTTGATTGACGTGTGTCATGAAGTGGTTTTCCACGTGTTATGTGTCAGAGAAATTGATCCGTCTCATCAACACGTGTTTTACGTGACAGAAAAACAACATGACCTCGACACAAGTTCATGTCAGATTGGAGTACCAGTTATGTAACAGCTCGCGGCCGATACCCCCGGTCCTTGAGTGTGTGAGAGACCGAACAGGTCAGGTGCAGGCTTCAAACCCGATACACAGACATATGAAATGCAAACAAGCCTATTTACTTGTTAATATGAGCGTGAACTTGGTACAAACAAGTTTAGAGGGTTTGATGTGTAAAATTCAGTCAAAATAAATTACTGGAGCAATTTCGCGTAGATCCTGACAAAGGTTGAATGGCATGTTAACATGGAACCGTCTCTACACCTGTCTGCTTCCCTAATTAGACCCATCACCTGTCACTGGTCACGTGACCCACTTTCACATTATGTAATTAATATCGTGTCAATAATGCATGTTAATGTATTAAATTTTGCTGTACATGTCAATTAAAGTTGCAAAACCAAGTGACTAACACTAATGGCACGGGAAAAGGTGTCGAGTGAATCATTTCGTTGAATTAACGTGTTACAATGCTAGGTCCGGTCCCATAGTGTCTATATAGCACTTCGTACGGAAAATGAAACGTAATGGGGGGGGGGGGTGTCAAAATTCCTCAATATTTTGTAACGCCACCGGGAAAAATATTACGATTTCAATCATTTAGAATAACTGAGATGAGTATTACGATGTAATTTGATGATTTTAACGCGTTCTTAACACGGTATTTTTTAGATTTTATGTAACCTGCATTTAGAAATGATAATTGTGAATGTCGTCAAACCATTATGCAACCCTGCTCGATCTGAACAACGGATTCACACCATCGGCACATTGTTTTGTAACTCAAAATAATAATGAATTAATTGTCTTGCTAAGACATATAAACAAATTTTAAGAGACATTCTTTGAAATAGTATAATCCCTTGATGGACATTTTTAGTCTATTTCGTGTGTATAGAATTTTAATTATTAAAGGTTTTATTATTACGTGCTTGAACGTTTTAGAAAACGCGCCACGCAGCGGAAAATTTTCTAAAATGAACGAAAAAGTACGAAAAATGTGCAGGATCACATTTTTTTCTGTCAAATGTGTCAAAAGATAATTTTAATGTTTTTTTTTTTTAAAGCTTTAGTACATAGTTAGGTGACGATGGTGAGCTAGAGCTACACAATGTTGCATAGTTGCAGTTTTGCGATTGCGTGGTGTGGGATTTTATGAAACAAAGGCAGTCTATGAGAGGGGTCGATAGGGAGTTAGCGACCATAAGAGGGATCGTTAGGGTTAGCGACCATAAGAGGGATCGTTAGGGAGTGTAGCAACCAGAGAGTATATAAGAGGGGTCTTTAGGGAGTTAGCAACCATAAGAGGGGTCGTTAGGGAGTAAGCGACCGGAGAGTCTACGAGAGGGGTCGTTAGGGAGTTAGCGACCAATGAGAGGAGTCGTTAGGGAGTTATATAATTAGCGACCAGAGGGTCTATGAGAGGAGTCGTTAGGGAGTTAGCGACCATAAGAGGGGTGGTTAGGGAGTAAGCGACCAGACAATTTATAAGAGGAGTCGTTATTTAATGTGCTATGAAGACAATGAATATTTACTATTAGGTGTATAACATATGGAGCCTTACGCGTCAGTGGACGTTCATTGTACCGTGTCTACAAGGTAGACTAGTTAGCTTCTAAGACAATACATTCTAAAAGTGAAATTAAAATTTAACTCACTGTGCTTGAAAGGTTGGCGGAATATATAATTGATTTGAGGTAAAATGATGATATCTTTAAAAAAAACAAACCAAAAGACAATTGATTGGCAAGAAAAGCGATGAGATAATTAACGTAAAAACAGACGAGAAAATCGTGTGACTTACCGTAGACATATTATAGGTAAGCCATCGTTACATTTGTTTGTGTCGAATAATTAAGTAACTTTATATATAACTGATAGCTTCTATCCATCAGAGTAAACCAAGTAATTGAGTAAATCTAAATTTCAAAGGCAGAATTTACACTGCAGTGTATATTAACCAAGCGATGAATTCGGGGGCGATCAACGTAAAACTAATGTCGCTCACTGCCGTATCCGGTTAGACCTGTTTTATCGAACAGTGTTACGGAATTTCAATAAAGATCACGCCAAGATTCGAACTTTTTGATTCCTCCGTTGATAGATAGATGGTGTTTATAGCATACGCTCTCGCTTTCATTCCGAAATGGTCGTCACGAGACAAGATATGGTGGTAGTACCCCCATTTAAGAAAAAGTATTATGCCATTCTTAAATGTTCAGAAATAACTATCACTGTCAGCATGGGATAGGGGATTTTAATTACAAAAGTGACGAAGCATTCATTGGTGTTCACGGAGGGTTTCTTTCCAATAGAATGCGATACAATCCCTCCTTTCAACCCCCAAACACATTATTTAATGTTTTGATTAGATGATATAAAAGTATTCTCTGCAATTATTTAGGAATATGAAGATTTTACGTCAAAATCTCTAAAAGATTAGGGGTTAGTGTCTGAACAAAACAGACTAAAACCGGTACATTAATGAAACGTCTGATAGTAAATAAGAGGTTAGGGCCCTGACAACAGTTCGGAATGTTTACACAGATGGTTATGTTCGGGTCGGGCGGTGACGGATCACAACACTTTTTGTCACATGTTTGAAAAAAGGCAGCCATCATTAACATGGTTAGGTCCATATCTGTCATGGCGGGAAGGGCGTTATGGTGTCAACCGAGCGGGCCCTATATTAAATATCATTATCGGTATACTGCTGTGCTATTTAACTGGGTTTACTGGGACGGACACCCTAACTTAATGAAAGGAATCCTTTACAAAATGTGCGTATTTACCTAATCATTAATACATATTATATTTTGACATTTTAATCTAGTCCTCTTAAAGATACCACTCCCTCTGCGCTCACCGCCCACCGCCCTTTAGTAACGTCATGCTAATTTTACCGTTTATAAATTATATACCGAATATATATGACTGTCTATCTGTGTCTATATTTACACACGCTTAGCTTTCAATAACACAACCATAAAGAAAAAAACCACTTTGGGACCAGGAGCAATGCACCGATATTTCGGTCATTTCAATGGGGACCAAAATAGAATCGCATCACTCTCGATATATGTTTTACTCGTTATCTGTTATGATTTTCTGTGATTAGGTTTTCAGTTAAAGATGTCTCCATGACTCGACAAAGGTATCAAACGTAACATAACAATGCACGACGTATATATGTAAAGTACATGTCGTGCCAATGATACGTAAAGCACATGCATGCGATCTTGCTGGATACCGATTGGTAGAGTATATCATTAATATCTTCAGGGTACGCGTGGACCAACATGATCTTGCGGAAACCCCAGGAGTGGGGGTATAGATCCAAGAATAACCCCAGGGGCTGGGATGCTTTCTACAATATTAACAAGTTTAGTTTTCACCCTAACAAAGTTGGCAGGCGTTTTCTTTCAAAAAACGTGTGTAGGATTTTAGAAGCGTTCATAGATTGTATCTGTGGTAATGAAATGTTGATATTCAACCGTGGTCTCTTTAATTTCGACAAACATTATCCAAGATCCAGATCTAGAGCAGATACTTACTCACTAATAATATTCTCTTCGATAATTCATGTCTGTATACTGTAATATGTACTATAAACCACCGTATCACATGCTTGAGATGGCCATGAACACTTATCAGGGACAGTCACGTTGTTTTTGCCCAAAATTAATTTATGATTTTTTTTTATAAAACAAAATAGTTGCATGTTATGACTTACGAACCTTCTCGACATACATGGTCTGCCGCCATTTCTCACGATCACCTCGGGCTTGTTTGCGCACAGTCGTGCAATATGGTATCCTACAGTAACCGTGCTACGTCAGTTGTTACATATTAAAGCATGTAGATATAACGCTACGTATCGTCCTGTCGGAGCCATCGCACGTGACGTGAGGCAAAATGAAGGGAAAGTAGTTACGTCACCGTTACGGAGGCAGTAAGGAGAGGGGGGCTACTATAACTAATCTATAGAGATATGAAGAGTAGGGGATAATGAGAGAAAACTAAATTGAGGAGGGGGGGGGGGGGGTGATGGATGGGTTTACTCGATGTGACGCCTATGGTCGTATGCCGGTCATTGGTGACAGTGACGTTTAGTACCGACTACAGGCCAGCGTTATAACACTAATTACAAGCAGAAGCGCTTCGAGCGCGAAGTGGTACACGAAAAAGACAACAAAACAGCTCACACCAAATTACTTGTTGCGTGAATTACGGGAATTGTTCGGAACCCGTTTACCTGTTCGGTGTAATTAACGTTACGTGTTGGTAACAAATGGGATATGTTTACCTATCATTACATACCAATTGTTTCATGTCTGTAAATATATTGAATTTTTATAAGCGTGACAAGGGCGGCTCGTGTTTTAATGTCATACATGACACGCTGTATTGTACAGAAAAAGGATATCTATGTTCGCATGGAGAGCGATTTATTACAAGAGGTGACGTGACCGGGAGTAAATAACACTACTATTTGAATGTATATCTATATCAGATTTATATATCATAGACAAAATGTCACGTCTCAATTGAGGTCAAAGACCATATCCGGTTGGACACCGTTTGTATTTTTGCTTGATAAGTTTATTCTAAGAGGAAAAAATGGCGAAATCTTGATATGTGCATACATAATGATAAGAATATACACTGTAACAAATTGTTTCTTCAAAAGGTGACGAACAATCGCAAAATTGTAAGCTGCGAACAAGCTTAGGTTACAGCAGAAAGCGTGGTCATTAGAAACTTTGGGGCCGACAAAAGAACACTTCAACAATTAAGCCGTTTTGTGCCATAAGCTCCGTCAACGACACAGCAAATAAAGTGAATGGATATAAACGGACTGTTCAGATCACCTTAACGCGATTGAGAGTGTCTTGTTCAAATGACAAAAATAAATGATGGGTGTCCTCAGGACGCTTTAACCAAATACAAATTCAAAGGCATAGTGACCTACTTGAGTAGATAAAATGACTGTAGCATTTATCATGAACATTGAAACTAAATCTCTGTGTGACAGATTAAATGAATTAATTTATTTCAAATCCGTCAGTCGCTATCAGTGGGATTACGCCACCGGTCGCCATGTACATATCCATGTGCGCTCTGAGGGTGATTAATATCAAAGGTTCGGAGTCTGGACACAAAACCCGGATTACGGGACACACTAAACTCCAAAGCGAACACGGATTGGGCTGTGATTAGTGGCACGTTACGTGACATTACAAGCAACATATCAAACGTTCGTGTATTACCGGCGTGAGTCACGTGTGAAAATTTACAGAGTTAGCAACAAAACAAGACACCAGTGACAAATTCCACGTAGCTAAATGACACAGCCATTGTTGTAATTATCAAATTTTCCTCGATCAAGATTGTTAGGTCTGTATCCCGGCGACCTAGTCGTCCATCTTCTCCCGTCTCTCGAAGACAATAAACATTGTCCATGTTGATAACAGAATTAATACATTGTTATAAAAGAGAAATCAACAAAAACTGTCGGAATGGGCTCATTTATAACATTTAAAATTCCAATGACAAAGGTAACCTAAGTTTAACATTTGAACACTGTGTATTTTTCGCCATTTTATGGACATGCATCACAAACATTATAAAGAAATTTGAGTTATTTAAAAGCTGACATACGCTGTGATGGTACAGTCATTTTGAAGAACTAGTAAGAAAACTTGTTTAAGGTGTTACGTTAACGACTTGATTTGACTTGGTTGTTTTTGTGTGAATATCATTGTATTAATGACCCAGACTACCCGGGGGCTAGATAGATGACTATACCGATACTACATTATGTTTCCATTCATTACACACAGGTGTCTAAGTAAAAACTGGCGTACATGTATCATCTTTATAAACATCACCTGGTGTAGCCCGTTACAGTCACTATAAACCATGCCCAGGAACCTATATCCTTAGGTTAACCAATTGAAGTCATTTTGATATCGCTGTCTTACATGGGACTTGGGAACATTAGTCACTTTCTATGGCTTTTTCTTGCTTATTGTGATTGCAATTGATTTTTTTTATTGTTTTTACGGTTTAATTCCCCGTGTGACATTCTAGATGTCCTTCATCGTTCCAATGTTGCATCCGGAACCAAACGACTGCAATCTAGACCACCCACGGAAACATTAAAGGAATTTGGTTTGTTCGAATATTTTGTATTCAAATCAAACTGACCTTTGAACTTTGACATTTGACTATTATCTAATTTATTTCCTAAATGACTACATAGCTGAGAGGAGGTATCTATAGACTCGAAATGTACCATTATGAACCCTTTACATGTAACTCTAAGTTGCAGTTGTTAATTGGGCGAAGTTACTAAGTTAGCCCTCCTGCTATTGGTTGTGGATGCACTTGCAGATGTTATCTCATTTTGTGACATCACTTCTTCAAGGTCCAATAGCTACTCTTGTCAGATGTTTTGGATACATCAATATGCTTTCTTTTGCCGCTCTACTGAATACTATCTCAAACCATAACTGAGCACTACCTCAAACCAGAACTGAATACTACCTCATAATGAGGTAAAAACGGTATAAAGCTAGTATACTAATAATCCGAAATAAAAGGCCAAAACAAATTCAGAGTAAAATCAAAATTATGTCTATGGAATATATATTCAGCCACTATAGGGCCTTCTTCAGTCCGAAATAACACTAACACAACGTGTTCGTCTGCATGTTTGTTTACATCTATAGTGCGCAGGTACGAAATGTCTCGGCCCGTTTGATGTATATGGCGTGTTATTTCGACCCAACATGCTATGTGCACTAAATCAACCCCAGTGTTTAAACAATGGTTATAACAATAAGATACTTTATCAGATAGACTCATGTAGCCATAAACATAACACTGACGTATCAAAAGGGGGATATTATATGCAATCACATGCACGGTCGAAATGTCGGATATATCAACTTTTCGAGGTGGCAATCGAAATTGCGGTCGAAAAGTTTGACAAGCGACTAAGGGTATATTATTGTTTTGAGACAACTCGTACCTCACACTATTCTGTAAACATTGTGCCTATCACATCAAATCTAATAAAATAAAACACAGATTCCCATTACCATTACGTTTGATAAAAAGGATCAGAGAAAATCCCACTAGGGGCCACGTCCACGTGATCCTTGATAAAGGCCAGTCAAATTGCTGCCTGCAAAATCTTGACACTGACGAAGTCATCTCGCCCCAAGAGCACAACATAGCTTACCGTATATGTATACTGGGACGAAATGTGAGTACACGTGGTATAAAGGTCGCCTGAACATGACATGACCCCCCCATGGGACGCTGTCAGATCCTCTAATCACCGGAGTGGCCATAAGAATCTGTATTTTAATTAGATTGCCTATCACATATTTCTGTTCACAGCCGTGGTTCCCTAGTGACCACCAATCTCTCTACGGCAGGTTGCTCCCATTCTGACTTAGAATTGAGGAGCTTGTCAGCAACTGATCCGCAACTGATACTAGAATACAACCAGAATACTACCTCAAACCAGAACTGAATACTACCTCAAACGAGACCTGAACACTACCCCAAACCAGAACTGAATATTACCTCAAACCTGAACTGAATACTACCTCAAACCAGAACTGAACACTGCCTCAAACCAGAACTGAACACTAACCCAAACCAGAACTGAACACTACCCCAAACCAGAACTGATTACTACCTTAAACAAGAACTGAACACTACCTCTAACCAGAACTGAACACTACCCCAAACCAGAACTGAATACTACCCCAAACCAGAACTGATTACTACCTTAAACAAGAACTGAACACTACCTCTAACCAGAACTGAACACTGCCTCAAACCAGAACTGAACACTACCCCAAACCAGAACTGATTACTACCCCAAACCAGAACTGAACACCACCCCAAACCAGAACTGAATACTACCTCAAACCAGAACTGAACACTGCCGCAAACCAGAACTGAACAATGCCTCAAACCAGAACTGAACACTGCCTCAAACCAGAACTGAACACTGCCTCAAACCAGAACTGAACACTACCCCAAACCAGAACTGATTACTACCCCAAACCAGAACTGAATACTACCCCAAACCAGAACTGAACACCACCCCAAACCAGAACTGAATACTACCTCAAACCAGAAGTGAATACTACCTCAAACCAGAACTGAACACTGCCTCAACCCAGAACTGAACACTGCCGCAAACCAGAACTGAACACTACCCCAAACCAGAACTGAACACTACCTCAAACAAGAACTGAATACTGCCTCAAACCAGAACTGAACACTACCTCAAACCAGAACTGAACACTGCCTCAAACCAGAACTGAACACTGCCTCAAACCAGAACTGAATACTACCTCCAACCAGAACTTAACACTACCCCAAACCAGAACTGAACACTACCCCAAACCAGAACTGAATACTACCTCAAACCAGAACTGAACACTGCTTCAAACCAGAATGTCTTCCATTATCAGCAATGTCAAGTTTGCACATCTATGATGTTCCTTACATACACACCTGAAGCTATTAGAGTTCAAAAGAACGTCTTAGGAATAACCAGAATACAACCTATACTATAATGACAAGGGACTGACCAGTCCTTCATACCTAAATGATGCTAAAGTTTAAACAGCAAATGAAAAGAATACCACTTGATAGACGATGTCGTGTTTGGTTTGGGGACAAACGTGTTGAATTGACCGGCGAAAATGCAAGATTGTAACAGCAGATAGTATCAAAATGGTTTGTGGTGAATAGCACTTCCATTCGTATGTAAGGAGCTATTAATTCAAATCTCAGTAACTGGAGGGGGTTGCATCGTGCAGCGAAATACAGTGAATAGGAAAGTACATGTATATTTTTCTCGTTCACAGATCTGCAGGTGTGAGGTCGAAAGGACAAGCATATTACAATAAAAAGTTTGTTTAAAGTATGCGCATACTACATCACTACAAAGTATTGTCAACATAGAACTGATCAGTAACCATGACAGCCTTGTCGTGTCACGGTCAGCCTTAGTTGGCATTGACAACGGTCATTGATAGTCATGATTTAGAAATACCAGCGGAGACAGATCGAACCAACCTACATGTTTATGTTAAGAGATTTACAAGGTATGATTCTGACACAAATACGTGGTTTTCTGTTTTTATAAGAAAGGATAGGCCATATACCAAATCAACACACCAACAGGTAGTAAGGTACCGTATACTCTACTCAGTTTAACGGAATTAAGAATAACATAACAAAAGATATATTACCCCGATCGATCACCTCGGACACAGATTGTGTCATTCATTATCTATTTACAATGGCAATGAGTTGTCTCACTCCCTTCTTTCATTACGTATACGGTTTTGTTCTGACAGGTGCGGATCGCGATGTCTGCGACTCTGACGCAAGCCTCGCTCCAGTGGCACGAAGGATGGTACCGGGTACAGGATGGGAGCGAGGTTGTCAAGACAGTTAGTCCTTATGACATGTTAAAGATAAAGAAGATCAAAGGCGAGAGGTGGGTCGAGGTTAATTACCATAATGTCTCTACAATATTCTGTTTACAAATTATCATTTTCCACGTGCGCTCGTGGACAAGTAGTGTAATCCCTCGTGAATATCTATATTATTGGACCAAATATTCTAATACATAATTTCGCCCGTACCTGCCACTACGGCACTGTACCTTGTCGTGTCAAACCTTATGCATTTTCTAAGAAACTAGTGCATTAAACAATCATCAAGTGTCTGAACAACCTTCTTACCCCCACACGACAGTCGAGGGCGCAGACAGAAGTGCTGTCGATGATGGATAGGAGATATCCACTCAAGTGCTCATCCATCTACATAATTAGCCCCGTACGTAGGGTAGGATTATATACAACCTGCTATATAGGTGTACTTTAATACCAAATTGATATATTGATATGGCCTTAACAACATGGCGATAAAATCAGTAAAAACCTTGGCCACGTGACTGTCACGTGGAGTAGAACTGTTAACTCTAGGAACTATCTGGGCTGCTAACGACCCTAGCAGAGACAGACAGAAATTGAATTTATAAGACGTTGTAGGGGGCTATAGTAACTTCATTGATAGGTAAAAATGACAACCCTGTGTGGTCTGATATACTGAAAATGAAGCTATTCGTGATGTCGATATCGACCCCCACCTCTCTCGTTTTGAACCATATCAGATTCTAAAACGTAGAAACCGTGTATTTTAGTATCTTATTATCAATGGGTAAGGAAACGAACCAATGACCATAACTTGCAGATCTGTTTTATAAGTGGTATATTTCTATGTAACAAAAGTGGTGTTCGTAATTATGACTTCCAAAACAATATCGATTAGGGGCGCTCATGCATTGAGGAAGCCAATTTTTACTAAGAAATTGATATATCTCTTCTTGTAGTTAACTTGATGACATCATTAACTATCTTACATTGGGTTACAGGTATGTCCCCTCTAGCGACGCAGAGGACGAGGAGGCAAGGAAAGCCGCTCACACAGGGGTCAAGGTCGGTCAGAGGTGGGCCAATACAAGCAGCTCACTTCCTGTCAGAACCAAAACGAGGCAAAAGAGTGGAGACGTCATGAATGATCGAATAGCCATTCCCAGAAAGCATCGCTCTTGGAAGTTACATAACTTCGAGGGTGTGATGTCGGCCTTGTTGGATGGTAGAAAGGTTCACTATGCTGCAGATATCCGGAAGTGTAGCCTGGTTGGGGAAAACGACATGGATCGTACTACATTCGGAGATTTCATTAACGTGTTCGAAATCCACAGGAGTAACGGCAACAATGGCAAGAACAGCATCAAGTTCTCAAGCTCTCAGAAAGTCAAACACGGTAATGGTAAGTATTGGTGTGAATCACGCTAAGCTTTTTGTAATGTATTCCAATGATTTGATTTGTAACATGGATATATACAATTCAAAATTAAGCATTAAATGGTTTAACATTTCAATAGTTTACTCGTTGATAATGGCTGATTCCGTTAAACATTCAAATATCATTGAATTACCAACTGAACCAAATGAACACCACTAACCATTGACTTTATGTTCTATCATTGCAGATTTTGTGGAGCTGCTAAGAGATGTGACGTTGTACTCCGATGGGACCACTGTCATTGACCTTTACATCGTCGACCCAGATAAAAACGAGATCATTCAGCAAACAATTGCTGTTTGCTGGCTCTACACACCGAAAACTAAGTGCGTAGATACGTTTTTCAAAACGATTTCTGTCTTTTAAAAACCCCAAAACAAGGTTTGAACACACGGCTATCACACCACATTCTGGCTCTTTCGTTCTAATAAGATTACACTGCTTTCAACTCATTCAGGAAAAAAACCCTGAGTAGTGATTGTGTTTGGCTGTAATCGGTGGCCCAAAACAATAGAACCACTTAAAGGTCAATGATGCAGGGGTACTCCTTATTGTAACAGGAGTATATGTACAGGTATGCTTGTAATTATCAGGCGATGCTACAGTTGGTATCAAACTCTGGCTGTTGCTTGGTAGTTGTAACACTTCCAAACACCTATGTAAATACGGCAATCAAATCACAGTCTTTGATGTTTAGCTTTTTAATTAAAGGTTCACTAATCTAACATCTTCTGATCTTAGATTCCTAAAACGTGATACGTAACTACGGCTTGTATCATACATTCTGACTCCGCATACCTAGTCGACTACAAAGCTGGAGGCAACGACTCTTAATAAAATAGACTACTGTAGTTATATTATTGTGTTTTAAAGATGCAACTTTAATTTTGTCTCAGTCTGAATAAGATCAAGAGGAAACATGTTTGGGTTTGGTTTCTACAAATTGGCCACCGTAACAAATATATATCTGGTGTAGGCTGTCAAAATATAGGTATATTCCCATACGCTCCGAATCCTTTAAAAAGTCGAATCCATTATTTATATGCCTCTACCTATATTCGGGTTTTCCTTTGCGGTATCGGGCGATTGTACTGATTAGTTGTAACATTATCATCCATGGTATATGGCGTAAGGAATAAACAATCCAATAATCGATGAAGATGACCTCAGTATTATGCAATAACAGTCCGTTATATGGAAGAACACCTCTGTACTATCTTCCTTACGTACTGATGTGATGTATGTAACATACGATGTTAGAACACCTCTGTACTATCTTCATTACGTACTGATGTGATGTATGTAACATACGATGGTAGAACACCTCTGTACTATCTTCCTTACGTACTGATGTGATGTATGTAACATACGATGGTAGAACACCTCTGTACTATCTTCCTTACGTACTGATGTGATGTATGTAACATACGATGGTAGAACACCTCTATACTATCTTTATTACGTACTGATGTAATGTATGTAACATACATCCACTTGATCATAATTTATAGTTGATAAATGCATATTGGTCTTTTACACTATTTCGGACAATTTACTACGTGTGCAATATTTATGCTGACTAGGAGGCCCTCGATTGACTGACAGGACTGTTGGTGTGAGTGTCGGCAGATGTATACCACTGATCCACTGCCTCAGGTCGACATTTTGTACATGGTTCGACCTTCCATAAGATTAAGATCCCGGCTTGTTTAAAAAAAAAAGATAAAAATCGGCTAGGTTTTTTTGTATGAGAGAGTCTACTGTTTCTTAAAATACAATGAATATGTGTTATGTATTTTTACTTTGAAGAGATGGCGACAAGGAATTTTTCACTATGTGTCCGTGTCGAACAATACATGTCTCAATGTGAACAACAATACATGTATCTATGTGAACAACAGAACATGTATCTATGTGAACAACAATATATGTATATATGTGAACAATACATGTCTCTATGTGAACAAAAATACATGTATCTATGTGAACAACGAAACATGTATTTATGTGAACAACAATACATGTATCTATGTGAACTTCCTATGTATTTAAACTGCTTGGACAAACTTTATCCAATCACCAGACTAATTATTAGATTTCACTGAAGGGCATACATTACCGCGATAAGGTACTTTTTAAACAATTATGATATCGGACACTGAATCGGCATCTTACATTTCACAGACGGAAATCGAATGTCTTTGAGTTGGCTATCGGTTCATTACGGACTGTGAACGGTATATTACGGACTGTGAACGGTATATTACGGACTGTGAACGGTATATTTCGGTCTGTGAACGGTATATTACGGACTGTGAACGGTATATTACGGCCTGTGAACGATATATTACGGACTGTGAACGGTATATTACGGACTGTGAACGGTATATTTCGGTCTGTGAACGGTATATTTCGGACGGTGAACGGTATATTTCGGACGGTGAACGGTATATTACGGCCTGTGAACGGTATATTTCGGACTGTGAACGGTATATTTCGGTCTGTGCTTTGCATATTATGCAATGACAATAGTTATTGTGCTCATTCTCTGTTCACATCAAATTTCAATTGGAATACACGTTTTATTGCTGTCGTTACGTCCTACATGTATCTTGATAAATGAAATAGATAATTTATAGATGTGGTTATATTTTATGTTATACTTAACCACTGTGTTAATAAATCTGTGATTTATAACGCCATAACCCTCCCACGCCGGTTACACGTGCTGTATGTGTAATGAACGTCTTACGCTAGGTATACTGCACGTAGTGTTTCAGGTTACACCGAACTTTGGTGCGATAATGTAACCTATGTTAGCAGAAAGACAAGCAAAGACCCAATATTCAACATTGTACATTTTAAACACAACCTTCTCGGATAGCATCCTCGATACTCCTGGGGTTACTTTCACTGACTAGCATCCTCGATACTCCAGGGGTTACTTTCAGGTGGGAACCTGAAAGTAACCCCTGGGGTATCGGGGATGAGCGGGTAGTTGTCTAGCACTGATTGTTATTTGATGTGTGTTTTCCAGGAAACCCTCGTGCTTCCACTATAATTAATTACACCAGACATGTCCATAGCTCTTCTTTAAAATACAACTTAAAACTTCATTAAAGTACTCACGAAAAGTTGTATTCTCTCTGTTTCCAGGAAAGGCGATGTTCGGTTTACTCTTGACCCTCGACTGAAGGTGCGCGTGGAGACGTCCTTCAAGTCACTAAAGTACTCCCTCCAGAAGGGCCGTAATATCCGAATGGTAGCGGACCTGGCCAACTGTGCTGGGTCAGAGGAAAGACAGACAATTATTGGAGGCGAAATTAAAGGTAAACTTTTAAAAATGAGTTACAGTAGAGGTCAAAGTTCGTGAAGATATCTAAATCAAGTATTATCTGTGGAAACATTTGAACACATTTAACGTCGTGAGTTTGTATTGTGTTAACAATTAGGATCACTTCTTTGTTCACAGGATATGACGTATTTGACCACCAAACAGAGATCGGGTTTGCACTGGAGAGGACAATTACAAACACACAGTCTGAGAACGTCATATCTTATCGCCATTTCGATGTGCGAATCACCCCAAATAGTCGCGCATCAATGACTGTCACGGATCATGGCGTCACCAAGAACATTTTCAACCAATATGGCGGCAAGGAAACCACGCACAGATGTACCGTTAGTAGGTCCAAAGACAACTTCTCTCTCATTCTGTTCCGTGCGTGATTTGTTATTCACAATGTTAACATCCAGTCTCATTTTTGACTAGAAAGTCACTTCTACATTTACGTCCACTAGATGTCGCTCTGTTGTGAACCCCATGCCACCTAGTGGGCGACTATTTTGGACATACAGGTATTCATGTTGACTGTCTTTTTCCCCCGTTACTGTGTAAATCTCGCATGTCTCTGTATGCGACCAGTGATATTTTGTCTGGATTACATTTCGATTCACCAAGGTTGTTATCATTTGTGTTTTTACCTTTTTGAAATAATGTCTCTTTTCGTGATTTTGGGCTGTAAATATATTTCTATGTACATATTTATTTATTTAAATCGATTTATGCTCTTTTTATTGTACATTTTACAATTAAATATTTGAAAATACTTGATTGGTGAGTTATTCTTTTACACTTTTATGTACTTTCATATTATACAGTCATGTTACTCGTGTGGGAGGAGTGTAAACATCAGCCACAACCAATCAGATTTAAATACAGATCCTTATTATAACTCCGTTCACTAAAGGACCTGAGAGCATCCCATTACAGGTCGTGTGTTGATGACCTTTAAACTCTCTGCACTTCAGTTCAAATTCATTTTCTCTACCAGGAACCTACTAATGTAGCTAGCTTCACAACTGAAAACTACACTTCGTCTAAGATTCAGATTTCAGATTTTATTAATACACTCTAAGAATGCATATGTTGTGTTCTTTGGTCGAAATGACTTTATTAACGAAAATGATTCTGACAGCTATTGCAAACTATTTCGTCCCCTTAAAAAATATGGAAGTACTAATTTGATTGGTCAATCCGAAAGTTCATAAGAACGTGACCCTCAGTGGAATGTCTTCAGATGCTATGAAACGGAGTGACAATAATATAAATATTGAGCCACAACCAACGCATAGTCGGTAACCTAAGGTGAGTGAGGTATCGGCGTCATGAGATAAACCAATATAAGTTATTCACTCCAGTGTACCACATTGTCATATCTCGTGAACTGTATCAAGGTCCCGTCCCGGGGGTCCTGGGTTCGACCACCCACTACGCCGTCATGAAAAACATTCACGCCGTCATATGACATGTAATGCATAAATACGTGAGACTATTTTGCAATTTGCATATTAAAAAACATCGAATTAGCATCATTCACACATCACTCAATGTAAAAATTGACGGTCAAACGGACATGTCCAATGAAACGAACGGACGGATATACAATTCAATGGCATCAGAAAGATGGACGGACATACTGATTTGTTGGCACCACAGACCAGTTATGAGTAGACAGATGTATACAAATTACTAGTTACATCCTACAAACAGATACATTAGATACACTGACGAAGATACACATAACAGTAAAACCTGCATTAACGACCAACTCGGTATAATGACCAACAACTTAATGTAACCACTTTCTTGGTATCTTAAACGGCAGTGTCATCACAATTCTACTCAAAGTGGTCGTTATAGACAGGTTGGATTGTCCATCCATATCATTCACACACAACACACAGATATATGGACATGATACCATGTAATTATTTATGTAGACGATAGTAGGGTTAAGAAGTAGCCCGAGAAACTAAAATCGTAAAATAAGTGGTTCATAGAAGGTATACTATAGTATGGTAAATCTTTCCTCAAGTACGTGTGCATATTCAAGCATAAACAATTCTAAGTACAATCACTGTAAGACAAGGATAGTACTTAATGAAATCTGGCGCAGTGCATTTGTGGAGTTCCATGATGGATCTTTTGTAATCGCTTGAGGAATGTGTGAATGTGGAACAGAAGAGGATCTTATCGCCTTACTGTTATGTCACTAAGACCTTCTCCTATCTATGCACAGACACATACGTGGAACGGGTAATTAGCCAGCTTCTCCAGTCAGATTCCAGGTGTGATACCTGTCTGCCTCCCGCAAAGATACTGGACATTCTGATGGGTGTATCCGGGGCCAGAAACAGGACAGTATGTAGTCAAGTAAAACATAGATTGTCTGTTTGAGTTCTATAAACAGATAACCAATACAGATTATTGTTTTACACGAAGCAATTTTTATAATACACCAATATACACATACATGCAGGTATTGGTCACAGAGAACTCCCGTTCTGAATGATTGCACAACACGTTTGAAGGAATCTTAAAGTAACATAACCAACCATTGTAATGAAACAACATAGGAACAGCGTTTTGGGGACTTTGTAATGGGATTGTGAGGAGCAACATTATAGTGCTATCTCACCGAACCACAATGCCTCTAGGAAGTCTCCAATCTAGTCACGTCAAAACAGCCGTTACACACTCACTAGATCAAACTAGTCCTAATGGATAGAGGAGCATAAATGATCAAAGTTGGTAAGCAATAGAACAAATACACCGCCTCTCATTCTGAAATATATAAGCATATTGCTTTGAGACTCTTTGAAGTATGTGCAATTCAGAATCTCATCTGATATGCACGTGCTTGATGAAATCAAACCCCATTGCACGAAAACGCTCGTGGCCCACTCGTGCGTGAACAGTCGTTGTCTGCATTGCAAACTCCCTTGTTGTTGTCTGAGGCTAAACACTGTTAACACTATTTGATGACTTGGTCTATCAGTTTATCATTAATATCCACTGTCACTAACAAGGTTGTGATCCATTCCCGCGAGTGTTCGCGATATTTCAAAGTTGATGACGGAACGCTGCTTCCATGCCCAAAAGACGTCACGGTTTTGTTGTTAAAATTAAACGTGACCTTCTTCGCATTAGAAGTCTGTCCCAAATGCTTAATTTCTGCAAGTCTGCATGACTGCAATAGTGTCAACCTCTCTTTATTATCCAATATAGAAAATGAGCGATAACTTCCAAATGTTTCATATTAAGATGTTTTTATGATTGGATGATATTGATGCCCTACATTGAGAACACATTTCTAGTGTTCTGTAAAGTTCATAAACATTAATGATTGGATGTTCAACGAAAATAAACAAATTGGTACCCCACTTTTCTCCTTGTTTGTATCGGGAGAACATTTTTGCTTGTCGCTTCTCTATGGGTAACAAGACTCATGACTTTCATTATATAGAGTGTTGTATCTGATTACACATTAAACTAATATGACTGAAGGCAAGGCCTTAAAGGGCGCAGCCAGATGTTTCAGTAACCATTAATTATGCAATGTTAAAAAGTTAAATTTATGGAAATAACGGAGCCGAATTTTCTGTTTGTTTTTTATTCATATATCTCACTCTAACCTTGTCCCCAAACTCCCATTTGTGAAGGAAATCTACATAAGAGAAAGAAGAAATTTTTATTTTCGTAACAGATATTCCGTTTTCGGTCAGCTGACTATATTGGAAGGTGGTCTATCGCTTGCAAATAAATAGCAATTGAACTGAGCTTCTACCGGACCAAGATTACGTTCGTCGGATCATAAAAGCGTTTGAACCGCCTGATTATATATTGAGCTGACTTCAAAGCATCGCATTCACGCTGATGGGATTTTTTACAGTGGGTAAAAAAATGGCGGCCGCACACTGAAGTTGTCAGTGTGTAGGATTGAATTTTGAAGATAGTGTTTTTTCTTATATTTTCATGTATGCGTTACCTTAGAAGTGCTTCGAAGGGCACGAAGGGCTGCGCCCTTATTAATAGGTGTTTTTTTTTTATTTGAATCAATTAGGATTCTTTGTTGTTTTACCATATCTCGGAATATGATTGGCAACTTGGTCTTCGATCTATTGCCATTGCTATTCTCAACTGGTTTTTACAGCTTTTCTTTTATCTTTTTACTTTTAACTTTTTCCTAAAATGTCACACTTTTCTGAATTGGTTTTTTTCTCTCAGTGAATTTATCACAGCTTTGGCAGCTTCGGTTTTGATGCTGGTAGTCAGTATTTTCTCTAGCCCTTCTTACTTACCTCAAACGAACTGTTTCTCCATTACATACCATGTAATTTTATGAATGCTGTGATAATCGTCCCATGCTACATGATTTAGATCTTTCATTGACACATTGATCACAAATTGGGAGAGGGCTTCATATAAAATTTGTGCCCAATCCAATTGTATATCAAATATTCCAATAAAATATGTTTAAATCAAACAACTAGATGACAGTAGCTCCCCAGTGACGAAGGCGTCGTGTAGATGTTGAGGAAACTTGTCGGCACAAATTCCTGTAACTGCATGATACGATTCCGTACTAATGTATATGGAAGATGGATTTCAAACGAGTTTGTCTTTGTAATAGACTCCCTAGACGACCGCATTGTCGATTGGAATGTTTTTGATAGACGCATATGAGTAGAAGTTGGTGGCCGCTTAGGTAAACAACTCAAATGGGAAAACTATTGTTATTTTTTGCTGAAACAACAGTATGGTTTTTCATCATGCTGGTTTATGCTTTTGATTAATATGATTGATATGATCTAATCTGAATCCGACGAAGCTTCTCAATTAAACGAACATTTTATAGGCGATGTTCATTAATTTTAGATGCTCTGTCCGGTTACTGTTATGTTGTTCAAGAGGAACAGAAGATCCATGTCACGTGTGAAGGATGTCAGCTGAAGGAAGTACCTCGGGATTTACCCATCAACACCACAACACTCAACCTTCGGAATAACGGCATTGTCGAGTTATGCGAATTTACTTTATCTCGAATATTTAACGCTCTCATAGAATGGAATTTATTGAATTTCAATTTTATAATCTCGTAAAAAATGGGATACCTAGATTTATCGGATAATGCCCTGCAGCACACAACGTTTGATGATACCCTTTTCAGATATCTTCTGAATTTAAATTTGCTTGATATAGAAAAGAATAACTTTCATTTGGACAGGATGTATCCCGAACAATCAATATCACGTCTAAATTCGTATTGTTCATTGAAAAATAGATGTATTTGACGGGTTACCATTCGGGAACGGATATCTGAATTTGGCGAATCTAAACCAATTAGATGTCTATCACACAGGAGCAAGATTGATGTCAATTCGAAAAAACGTCTTTTGAAGGACTGAAAAAAAATCAAAAATCGTACGCTTGTATTTAAGTTTTGGAATGAAATTGATAGAGACAGGTTCGCTGTCCCCATTTGGCCGTCTTGAGTCGCTAACACTGGATTCGCATAAAACATTGCCCATCAAAGACGCTCTGGATACTCTTTATGGATTACAAGAGAGATATGGACTCTATCCAACTACGGTACAATCATTTAAAATACGGTAATAATGGTTAGCGGAAACATCGATTTGAAATATCTTGCAACAATTTGTGTTAGGAACTTAGATTTATCTAACAATCAACTTTCAGGAACAAAACTGCAAGCAATATTATCCTGGAAAACGAGACATTGCCTCGAGGTTCTAAGTCTTTCCGGTAATGCCATTGTCTCACCACAATTATTGTGGCTTTTGGTTCTGTTTCCGTCCATCATTAGAGTATATGCTGTTGACGAAATATTTGTACGTAAGAGAAAACGTCGACGATTTATGCACGAAAGGACATATTTCTTTCCCAAAATTTTTAAGTATCTTTATACGTCGCATGATCCTCTAGGTGGAGACTTTTCGAACATCACGATATTATACAATTATCGACCTTTTTTCAGATGGATACGGTGAGTTATCAACCCGAGTAAGTGATATATCCCGAGGCCGGAGGCCGAGGGTTATATCATTTTCGAGGGTTGATAACTCACCGTATCCACCTGAAAATATGCCGATAACTGTTTTATTATATGACACTTGAAGTACTAGATATTAGTTATACAGTTCCTGGTTTAGCGTGTTCGGGCGGAATAACTAAATGTCTTATCCACTTAGAGCAACTTTTTGTTTCTGGACTCAAATGATCAAGTGTTTGGTGTGTATTCAATTTTGTCACGGCTGGAGGCTAAGCAGTGTGACCTCAGAGATAGACTACAATTGGATAACAAGTCGTTATTCACGGGACTGTACAATCTCTCATTAATAGATCTAGCTTTTAACAATATCGGATATTTGGATCCAAACACATTCAAAGACCAGTCACATTCACTGACACACCTCAACCTGTCCGGAAACAACTTACAACATCTTCCCTTGGAATCTCTCAAACCCCTTCGTAAGTTTTAATCTCATAACTACTTTATCAAGCCATGAACTTTCTTTTCTGGACAATTCCAGCGATAAACATCAAATCAGTTTGGCAGGGAACCTTTTCGTTTATAATTGTGATCATTTGGACCTTATCACTTGGTTCTGTACGACCAATACTGTATTGACAAAGGAAACGTTTCGTGTATCACACCAGAAAGAGAAGAAAGCAAGATTTCAGAACTCCTGAAAAATGTTGACGAATTTTATACTGGCTGTGTCTCTAAATTCCGGTTATTAATCTCGATCACCCTCGCCCTGGCGTGTTTGTCGTTTGGTATTGTCTTTCGAGTAGCCTGGAGTCGCAGTGCCTGGTTACAAATTCTTTTTCACCTTCCTAAAGACGAAGGTGTATACATTGTATCTATATGACATATATATAGTGTATGGAGACGAGGACTCTACGTGGGTAGCTAAAACACTGATGCCATGGCTTGATATTAACAATATCAAAAACTGATTTGATGACAAAAGTTTTAGTTTATTGCGGGACAAAGCGGATAACATAATGGATGCGATAGACAATTCTCGTAAAACTGTTTTTGTCGTTAGCTGTAAATTCATGGAGCACCAACGGGAACTGTTTGCGATGAAATTATTCTTTTCGTGATGGTAGAGAAGACATGATTCTTCTTCTTGGTGATATTGAGTGCAGTGAATTGCCAAAACTAATCCAGAAAAAACTGGGACGTCATACGTTCTTTGAAATGGTCGAAAGAAAGAAACTCGAAAAAGGAAACCAAAGCTGAATCAAAGTACTGTAAGTACTGCAGTCCTTAAGCCTTTGTGTTCATGAGTTTATAAGTTGAAGCTTTATAAGCTTTACAATTTGACAATGGTGTGAGAATTGAATTAATACAAATCATGTATAGTATTGGTACAATAAATTAGTAAACTACAAAATATCTTCATATAAATTTTGTCTTCCCGCCAAAAATGTACAAGGTTTCAGCGCCTTTAATGCTAAACTTCTAAATAGACACAGCATGGACAGATGTCTACCAAATTTATGATTTTCATCGACCTTGACTTATCATTCAAGGTTACAGTTAGGTCAAATTATCAAAACAAGTCTATTTTCCCGCCCAAACTTTGTGACTCTTATACATGTATCCCATTAAATCTGATCATAAAATAGCACAAATATATATTCTGCAGCAGCTTGACAATAATTAACAGTTACTGATTTGCTGATCACCTACCAGGTGAGTTGATTTACCGAGATTTACCTGTGATCTTGCAAAGAGAACCGTTTTGAGACAGACTATAACTCCCTATCAACGGCTATCAACACACCCTTGGCTTTAGCCCTTATGAAAACACCCCACCATATACCCGGAGGTGGTGTTCGGAGAAGACCCTATGGGCAGTAATGTGTCCAGATACTTTTTCGCCAAACTGACATTAATTTTGCCCTCAGGTCATGAATATTATTTTACCTGTAACTAACATCCAGACTTGGGTATATAGGTACTAGACCAATAATTCAATTTAATGCCTTTATTACCCAACAGATCAAGTGAAGTAAAGAATAAACAAAATGTCTATACATTGTAAAACCTATACCCTAAGATATAGATCTAGAATTATACATTTTGTAGCAATAGCAACGTGTACATATACCAGCCCTCACCAGATTTTGTAAATAGTTTGAATATCTAATTGTATCTTGTTTACAAAACTACTTGACAAAATGTTTACTTAATTAAGAAGGTGCCCTGTTTTGAAGAAAAATCAACAAGATTATATTATGACAAATTTTAGAATGTAAAATGAAAGATTTAGTTTAGTTATTGATACATATACAAAAATGTACAATTAAGATTATAAAACTAATGATTATTGAACTGGTAAATAACCAATGGAGTGTAAGAAAAATAGTTTGAAGATTTTCATCAATTGCATGTACATTGTATATAATAAATCAACTTTGTAAAGACAAAAATTAAATGAATGTACATGTATCAGAATTTGCTAATTATATCTATATACAAGTTAAGAATTATTTTTTTAAATGACCATACCAGTTGCATAATTTATTAATAAAAATTCGTGACAGCAAATACATTAATAAAACATTATGCATGTTCGCATGATATATTTAAAAAAAAAATATTTTGAAAATTAAAAAAAAAATATTATAAAACCGCCTGTGAGTATCGAACCCCGTCCGCCTGAACTGAAGACTAGCATGTTACCACTAAACTAGACTATAAGTATAAAATTTATAATAAGTAGATAATTTGTTATCTTTGTCGAATTGTCGAATAAGTGACTTTTTAATGATATAATGTTTCAAGATTAACGTACACAATTATTCTTTACTATGTTCTGTTTTATATAAGTGCAAATTGCTACCATAAATACCAATTACATAAGAGCACTTGTCATGTTCAGAGTACCTTATGGTGTCTATAAGAACATTTGTATCAATTGAGATGGCTTCTTATATGCGATATTTGTGATCCGCCATTTATAGCAGCCATTTGCATTTACTACAATAGGCTCCTGCGCTATGCGCTGGTCCGATTATGCCAAACAAACTGTTGGAGTACCTGGCATATTCACAACTGAACACGATGGCATGATTATTTGGTTTCATCAATGCAATTCACGCGAGTTCTATGTCTTCTCCAGAAATATACATTTTTCTCATATTTTACTGAATTTTACAAGCAGCTTCACAAATTACATATCAACAGTAAGACTGACAGTTAGCTAGGGTATATACCAACAATTAATGAAATTAGTTCTGTTCAATTGCAGCACAGTAATGAGTTTTAGGCTTGCAAAATATCACTGGTTAAAGCCTTAACATGAACCTTAAAGGTTCCAATGTATATACTTCACAGCTACTAGAGCTAACAATATTGAACTGTCGAAACATCTTCTGTTGATTAAAGTTGATCCTTAATTGTTACAGAAGCTGACTAGGCCAGAATATACACAAACGACTCACCAACACATGGTTATTTACAATTGCCAGAATCCATACCATGTTGAAAGTATTTTACTTTATTATAGTCAAGAACTGTGTGATTAGTTCATTTCAACTTTATGCATTTAATATTGTGTATTACGAACTTCATCAGTCAATTCCAATATAGCCTATTTGAGATTTTTTTAATCAAGATATGCTACCACTAACCCATCATCTCTACTTAGCTGTCTTGCAGGTAGGGCATTAGAATTGTACTTGCTGTCCCCATTGCATGATCGTAAAATGCGTCTATAATAGGTTATATGTATATGCAATGTGGATATCTTGAAAGTGATGCGGTATCAGCGATTTTTTTGTTCAGTTTGAATGTTTAACATCCTCGGTACCCCAGGGGTTCCGATCACATACGATCTTTACACCCCTGGACTATCTCATAGCCGTGTTAACATTTCATAGATATTTTCTTTCCATACTTGTGATAAACATCAACTGTATATATCACTCACACCTGTAAAAACCAATGTTCTGTCTCTTTACCCCGAACAGAGATAGGTATTATATCTCCCGCCAAAACGCCATATGTTTCTCGTACTGTCAATGCTACTTTCAATATAAACAAATCGTAACCCTTATTTTTCTGGCCATTGTATTCATCTTCGAACCCTTACTTCATTTGTGTGTGTATCATCCAGTGCCTTAGGGTCGCACTAAGGACGAAGATAAAACCTTGCATCCGTAAGTAACACCTAAATGTTTTGTATGTCACCGGCCTATTCTTGTCACTACACCGAAGGAAGTATCAAAACAACGTATGTCACCGGTATATTCCTGTCACTTCACCGAAGGAAGTATCAAAATAACGTATGTCACCGATCTATCCCTGTCACTACCCCGAAGGAAGTATCAAAATAACGTATGTCACCGATCTATTACTGTCACTACACCGAAGGAAGTATCAAAACAATGTATGTCACCGGTCTATTCCTGTAACTACACCGAAGGAAATATCAAAACAACGTATGTCACCGGTATATTCCTGTCACTTCACCGAAGGAAGTATCAAAATAACGTATGTCACCGATCTTTCCCTGTCACTACCCCGAAGGAAGTATCTAAACAACGTATGTCACCGGTCTATTCCTGTCACTTCACCGAAGGAAGTATCTAAACAACGTATGTCACCGATCAATCCCTGTCACTACCCCGAAGGAAGTATCTAAACAACGTATGTCACCGGTCTATTCATGTCACTTCACCGAAGGAAGTATCTAAACAGTGTATGTCACCGATCTATTCCTGTCACTACACCGAAGGAAGTATCTAAACAACGTATGTCACCGGTCTATTCCTGTCACTTCCCCGAAAGAAGTATCAAAACAACGTATGTCACCGGTCTATTCCTGTCACTACACCAAAGGAAGTATCAAAACAATGTATGTCACCGATCTATTCCTGTCATTACACAGAAGGAAGTCTCTATACAACGCATGTCACTGGTCTATTCCTGTCGCTACACTGAAGGAAGTATCTAAACAAACTACACAGAAGGAAGTATGTAAACAATGTATGTCACAGTCTATTCCTGACACTTCACCGAAGGAAGAATCAAAACAATGTATGTCACCGGCGTATTCCTGTCACTTCACCGAAGAAAGTATCTAAACACTGTATATCACTGGTCTATTCCTGTTACTACATCGAAACAATGTATGTCACCGGTCTATTCCTGTCACTACACCGAAGGAAGTATCAAAACAATGTATGTCACCGGTCTAGTCATGTAACTACACCGAAGAAAGTATGTAAACAATGTATGTCACCGATCTATTCCTGTCACTACACCGAAGGAAGTATCTAAACAATGTATGTCACCAGTCTATTCCTATAACTACACCGAAGGAAGTATCAAAACAATGTATGTCACCGGTCTATTACTGTCACTACACCAAAGGAAGTATCAAAACAATGTATGTAACCAGTTTATTCCTGTAACTACACCGAAGGAAGTATCTAAACAATGTATGTCACCGATCTATTCCTGTCACTTCACCGAAGGAAGTATCTAAACAATGTATATCACCGGTCTATTCCTGTCACTTCACCAAAGGAAGTATATAAACAATGTATGTCACCGGTCTATTCCTGTCACTACACCAAAGGAAGTATATAAACAATGTATGTCACCGGTCTATTCATGTCACTTCACCGAAGGAAGTATCTAAACAACGTATGTCACCGGTCTATTCCTGTCACTTCAACGAAGGAAGTATCAAAATAACGTATGTCACCGATCTATTCCTGTCACTACACAGAAGGAGATATCTAAACAATGTATGTCACCGGTCTATTCCTGTCGCTACACTGAAGGAAGTATCTAAACAATCTATGTCACCAGTCTATTCTAGTAACTACACCGAAGGAAGTATCTTAACAATGTATGTCACCGATCTATTCCTGTTACTACATCGAAACAATGTATGTCACCGATCTATTCCTGTCACTTCACCGAAGGAAGTATCTAAACAATGTATATCACCGGTCTATTCCTGTCACTTCACCAAAGGAAGTATCTAAACAATGTATGTCACCGGTCTATACCTGTTACTTCACCAAAGGAAGTATCTATATCTATCTTTATATGATACGTTGTAGAACCAGTTTCCGGTTTTAACACAACGGTAGAGAGAGGATCTTACAGGGCATGTTTTAAAGCCTCCAATGTTGGGGCACATACTACCTTTTCCTCTAAGTGGTTCTAGTTAATGACTGTACGCACAAAGAAGGAATTCCTGTTTTGCTCACAGTTGTGTGTCGGTACCGTGAGGGGTTTTGAATTTCTGGTGACATTTTTTTTCAACAACATTTGTGGTGATGTGGTTTTCGTAATAATTAGCTTTGATTTTTCTTTTGGGTCGTTGTTTTGTTAAGTACTCATCTGGGGGTATTGATGGCAGCATCCCCTCCACCACTTTATATAGGAAGGCCAGTCTCTGTTGTTCACGTCTGATCAGAAGTATTGGTAGTTTCAGATCCTCTAGCATTCTTGTAACTCATCCTTCCTCCCTGGTCTTGTAGTCGTTGGAAATGAATCTGGCTGCTAGTCTTTGTATTCTTTCAAGTTTGTCAATGTCTTTTTTGATATAAGGGTCCCAAATTATTGCACCATACTCAAGGATGGAGCGCACCAGTGAAATATATACTATTTTTTGCACGTAGTTGGGCAGTGTTTCAGGTTCCGTCTTAGAAAGCCTAATGTGGAGCTAGCTTTTTTTGCTATTTTTGTTATATGAGTGTCCCATTTCAAATCGTCCGAAACTGTAAGACCAAGATATGGATTGTTTTTTACTTGCTCCAGGATATGTCCGTTTAAGGTGTAGAATTTGTGACTTTTTCCTTTTATGTTCATGATGTAGCACTTTTTTGCATTAAATTTCATTTCCCAATTGTTTGCCCATTGTTCCAAATTGTGTAGGTCATCCTGTAGTAATTGATGGTCTTGGTATTTGTTGATTTCTCGGTATAGTAGACAGTCATCTGCAAAGAGTCGTACTTTTGAACTAACAATAGCGGTCTGAGTACTGTTCCCTGAGGGACTCCTGAATCTACAGAGGCTTCTCGAGAGAATTCTCCTTCAAGGGCTACTCTCATCTGACGCTGTGTCAGGAAGGTTGAGAGCCACTTATGTAGAGTTCCTTTGATGCCGTATTGGTTCAACTTGTGTAGGAGTTTTTGGTGTGGTACAGTGTCAAATGCTTTTGAAAAGTCAAGGATGGCTAGATCGACTTGTTTGTTTCTATCGTATGATTTCATGAGGTCGTCCATAGTGACTGCAAGTTGTGTTTCACAGGAAAATCCAGAACGAAATCCATGGTTGAGCGATGTTAAGATGTTGTGATGCTCTAGATGGTTAAGCATGTGTTTACATATAATGTGCTTTAGCAGCTTGCATGGTACCGATGTTAATGATACTGGTCTATCATTCTCTGTTGCATGTCGTTCTCCTTTTTTAAAAATGGCTGATATGTTTGCGCACAACCAATCTGTCGGTAATAGTCCAGTATTTAGGGAGCTTTGGAATATTGCTGATAGTCCAGGTGAAATTTGTACAGCACATCCCTTAAGTATTCTATTTGGGATGTTGTCGGATCCAGGTGCTTTTGCTGGATTCACTTTGCGTAATAGCTTGGTAAGGCCATCTGTTCTGATTGTTATATTTCCAATATGAGATTTTGCTGTTTTGGTTGTTGATGGCATGGTGTGTCCTTGATCTTCTTTGGTGAACACGGATTTGAATTGATTCAACAAAATTTCGGCCTTGCCCCTGCTGTCAGTTGTAAGTGTGCCTTTGTGTTTGAGTGGTGAAACACCGATGTTGTCTTGCTTCTTTGATTTTATGTATTTCCAGAATGGATTGTTGTTATTGTTTTCCATGCCTTCTATTATAGTTTGGTTGATGTAATTCCACTCTGCTTTCCGAAGTTGCCTCTTGCATTCTTTTTGAACATGTCTGTAGTTGTCCCATTTATTTGTTTTTCTGGCCTTGGTGTATAATCGTTGTTTACGTTTTAGCCATTTTTTTGTGTTGTGGTTTATCAAGGGATTACTGTTTTTTCCGCGTATTGTCTTCGATGGTATAAATTTGTTGATGCTATCGTTTAGCTCTGTTTTAAAAATGTCCCATAGTTCTCGTATCTAAACAATGTATGTCACTGGTTTATTCCTGTCGCTACACTGAAGGAAGTGTCTAAACAAACTACACTGAAGGAAGTATCTAAACAATGTATATCACCGGTCTATTCCTGTCACTTCACCAAAGGAAGTATCTAAACATGTATGTCACCGGTCTATTCCTGTCGCTACACTGAAGGAAATATCTAAACAAACTACACTGAAGGAAGTATCAAAACAATGTATGTCACCGGTCTATTCCTGTCATTACACCAAAGGAAGTATCAAAACAATGTATGTCACCAGTCTATTCCTGTCACTACACCGAAGGAAGTATCTAAACAATGTATGTCACCGGACTATTCCTGTCACTACACCGAAGGAAGTATCTAAACAATGTATGTGATCGGTCTATTCCAGTCACTACACCGAATGAAGTATCTAAACAATGTATGTCACCGGCCTATTCCTGTCACTACACCGAAGGAAGTATCTAAACAATGTATGTCACCGATCTATTCCTGTCACTTCACAGAAGGAAGTATCTAAACAATGTATGTCACCGGTCTATTCCTGTCACTTCACCAAAGGAAGTATCTAAACATGTATGTCACCGGTCTATTCCTGTCACTTCACCGAAGAAAGTATCTAAACAAACTACACTGAAGGAAGTATCAAAACAATGTATGTCACCGGTCTATTCCTGTCACTACACCAAAGGAAGTATCAAAACAATGTATGTCACCAGTCTATTCCTGTCACTACACCGAAGGAAGTATCTAAACAATGTATGCCACCGATCTATTCCTGTCACTACACCGAAGGAAGTATCTAAACAATGTATGTCACCGGTCTATTCCTGTCACTTCACCGAAGAAAGTATCTAAACACTGTATATCACCGATCTATTCCTGTCACTACATCGAAACAATGTATGTCACCGGTCTATTCCCGTCACTACACCGAAGGAAGTATCAAAACAATGTATGTCACCGGTCTATTACTGTCACTACACCAAAGGAAGTATCAAAACAATGTATGTCACCAGTCTATTCCTGTAACTACACCGAAGGAA
The DNA here is from genome assembly GCA_004382745.1 of Argopecten irradians irradians. Taxonomy (NCBI): domain Eukaryota; kingdom Metazoa; phylum Mollusca; class Bivalvia; order Pectinida; family Pectinidae; genus Argopecten; species Argopecten irradians. The sequence continues at coordinate 10,170 of SAYR01074545.1, read as the reverse complement.
ATATCTAAACAATGTATATCACCGGTCTATTCCTGTCACTTCACCAAAGGAAGTATCTAAACAATGTATGTCACCGGTCTATTCATGTCACTTCACCAAAGGAAGTATCTAAACAATGCATTTCACCGGTCTATTCCTGTCACTTCACCAAAGGAAGTATCTAAACAATGTATGTCACCGGTCTATTCCTGTCACTTCACCAAAGGAAGTATCTAAACAATGTATGTCACCGGTCTATTCATGTCACTTCACCAAAGGAAGTATCAAAACAATGTATGTCACCGGTCTATTCCTGTCACTTCACCAAAGGAAGTAACTAAACAATGTATGTCACCGGTCTATTCCTGTCACTTCACCAAAGGAAGTATCTAAACAATGTATGTCACCGGTCTATTCCTGTCACTTCACCAAAGGAAGTATCTAAACAATGTATGTCACCGGTCTATTCATGTCACTTCACCAAAGGAAGTATCTAAACAATGTATGTCACTTTCGTTGCATTCATTGCAGTTTTTGCTGCACTCGTCAATAAACACCATCATTATCCTGAACATATTGTTTTTCCCTCGTGCGAGGAACATGTGGCGCTCGTGCATGTGCGTGTATTTGATATAACATCATTTTCTTTTGTAACATCATCAGATGCATATACCCCCAACTGTACCCCCACATCGACCACCATCTCCGGAAACTCGCCTACTCGTGTAAGATATTATACAGACATTTTCTGTACATACTTTTCCATCCTACAGTACAATCTCTCAAGCTGAAACCAACCATATCATCAATTCAAATATTTTTTCTGCTATTATTACAATGGAATGATGTAGAGATCAACCCTGGCCCAAGTAATGACTCCACAAAGTTTATGTGTGGTACATGTGACAAGACAGTCACGTGGGGGCATAGGGGTATTGTTTGTGAAACGTGTGACCAATGGTTTCACATTAATTGTCAAAATATCAACAGTCAAACCTATTTAGACCTTAATGATAGCATGGGCAGTTGGCACTGTTTGATTTGTAACCACCCAAACTACAGCAACATCCTTTTTGACTTGCATGGTGTGAGTACCTCCAACCGGTTTTGTAGTCTTAGCTCAGACATAGATAGCACCATCGCCAGTGTAACAACCACTGACACTCACAGCCAAGGCAACCTACAGCATAAGCCTCTCCACTCATCAACACCTGTGAGGGTAAACAAACATAAGTTTAAGAAAGGTAAAAGCAATCCACTTCCATCAATTTTCAGTCCATCAAAATAAGCAACATCTCTTAGAAAATCTTGGTAGTACCAAGCCTGACATCCTCCTTGGTACTGAAACCTGGCTAAATCCAACCATACACAACTCAGTGGTTATCCCAGATAACTTCAAAGTGTACCGCAATGATAGAAAAAGCTTGCACATGATAAGGATGGCGGAGGTGTCCTAATAGCCATCAGGAATGATTATATCAGTGACGAGGTACACGATTTAACACAAATGATAATAATATTGAAATTATATGGGTCAAGATCAAATTGTAGGTAAGAAAACTTTATATGTTTGTTCTGACTATAACCCCACAAAACATCTAACGAAGACAGTTATATGGGGTTAGATACATCCTTAAGAAGAGCACCAGTTCTTAACAACGCAGCCTTACTTATTGATTGTGATTTCAACCTACCCGGATGGGACTGGGCACGTAACGTTAAACCCAAATCTAGTAACATCAAAGCGCACTATAACTTTGCAAACTTTTTAGACGATATTGGTCTAGTTCAGGTAATCGAACAGCCCATTAGGCATGATAACATCTTAGAACCAAATATCCCGTACAGAAATCATCCCAGGCATCTCCGATCACGACAAACCATTTGTCGAGTTTGACATTGCTCCACCAAAAAGCATCTGTAAAACCTAGGAACACCCCACTGTACGAGTACAAAAAGGCCAACTGGGATAGTATCAGAGCGGACCTGTCTGAAATCTATAACACCATTTCCTCAAACAGCATCACAGATGTAAATGACATGTGGGCTCCATTAAAACACATATCCCCCACAAACCTATGAAATCAAAACAGGGCCGGCCCTGGGTATCACCACACATAAAAAACTGTTATGGAAAAGAGAAACTCAAAATGTCTGTGGTAATATTACTCTTAAATCCAAGTATAAGGAAATGAAACATACTATCCAAAAATCACTTCGCCAGGCATATTGGCAGCATATTGAGGAAATAGTATCGCCTCCAAAGTCTGACTCGGACTACAGTACCATGAAGAGATTCTAGTCATATATCAAACACAAGAGGACTGATTTTGATGGTATATCCTCCCTTAAACATAATGGGAAACTCATACATGACCCATTCCTAAAAGCCCAGGCTTTAAATAGTCAGTATTCTCCAACTTGAAGAAACTCAGTCCAGCAAAGTTTGAAAAAATATGTAAAATTTCCACTAAACTTCAGTATCCTGTTATGTCTGATTTCCCTGCAATGGAAGAAGGCATCCTCAAACTCCTAAAAAAACTCAACCCTACTAAAGCAGCTGGTCCAGACAACCTTACACCTAAAATCCTTAAAGAATTGGCAGAAGATATAGCACCTATCTTAACCATTATCTACCGGCAGTCTCTTTTCCAGGGCAAAGTACCATCTGACTGGAAAACAGCTCATGTCACGCCCGTATATAAAAGAGGTCCCAAATATACACCTGAAAACTACCGCCCTATTTCACTTACATGTATATGCAACAAGATCATGGAGCATATCATTGTCAGTCAGATCATGACACATGTAGATACAAATGACATCTTGTATCCTCTCAGCATGGCTTCCGCAAACTAAGATCATACGAAAGTCAGCTGATTGAGTTGATGGATGACATCTTAAATAACATGGATTAGGGCACTCAGACAGACATTCTCATTATGGACTTCTCCTAGGCATTTGATAAAGTTAGTCATCCCCTCCTTATTCACAAGTTGAGGCACTATAGTATTAATGACTCTGTCACGACTTGGATCGAAAACTTCTTATCCGAAAGAACACATGCTGTCCTTGTGGAAGGGGAGAAGTCCGACTATGTGAATGTATTGTTTGGGGTCCCTCAGGGCTCGGTCATCGGCCCCACCCAGTTCAGACGCCACAGTTCGTCTATATCGCCTATCTGGCAGTAACATCTTATAGTGACACTGCTAAGCTACAGAAAGATCTTGACTGTTTACCTGAGTGGGAATCAATCTTGAAAATGTCCTCTCATCCAGATAAGTGTAATGTCATGTGACTTACTTAAAACAATTCTCCCAGTGGGTAAATATTCGTTTACAGTTGGCAACTGGAACTCTGAGAGTGTAATACAGTCAGCTAATCTAAAAAATTTTGAAAAACGTTTGGACAAATTTTGGGATAGCGAAGAAATGAAATTCAAAACAACGCTGGTGTAACGTACGGTGGCTGATTTGTACCATTTCGTCTTTTCGTCTTTTCGTCTTTTCGCCCCGAAAAGACGAGAATTAAGAAACCTTAAATTTCGTCTTTTCGTCTTTTCGCCCCGAAAAGACGAAATTTAACAAATTTAAATTTCGTCTTTTCGTGGCGAAAAGACGAAAAGACGAAAACTCAAACACGAAAAGACGAAAGTGATACACGCTAATTAGCGACTTTAATTCTCGTCTTTTCGCCTTCAAAAATCTCGTCTTTTCGTCTTTTCGTCTTTTCGCCCCGAAAAAGACGAAAATTAACAAACCTTATTTTTTTTTTCTTTTCGTCTTTTCGCCCCGCGAAAAGACGAAATTTAACAAACCTTAATTTTCGTCTTTTCGTCTTCCGGTCCGGTGTGGAAGTCACTTTGAAATCTTTTTACCTTAACGGCCCATTACCTTTCCGGAGCAAAATACAAAGGTTTCTTAAAAAGCATTAATAACACCAGAAAATGCATACCGATGATCTAAAATAAGGTTACGACACCAAACATATGCAAGATTGCCTGCGTAATATATGAAAACAGTGGAGAGTCAATTCGCTGTTTTGCCGTCTGGCGCAGTGATAGTCAACTACCGCGCGGTATTTAGGACGACGGCGGGAAACATAATACGACCCGCGTTATGAAAATAAACATTTTATTTATTTTAATCAAATCGTTCAGAAGGTGATGATGAATGTAGTATTAACGGTAAGTTAATATTTTTTAGGACTCTACAAAATTAGCGATCTTGTTTTACATTCCCATTTTAAAAATTAAAAGCCGTTTCGGAAAGGTAGTGGGCCTTTAATATTGACTTAATTGTTCAATATGGAAGCATCAAAGTAGTTTATGATAACAATCGATTTATTAAATTGATAGTATTACAAGTATCTTCATCAATCACTAAGATTAGAAGTTTTAAAACATAAGTCTACATGTATGTTTACAGCAGTTACGTAGATTTCTCACACGTGGCATATGCCACGTGCCACAAACAGATTCATCATTCCGCAAACCTTTAGCGTGATTGATACATTTTCCAAAATTCATTAATATCTTATTTTTTGTGTTCTAATCGCCCTATTTAGCAATTACGCTTATCAAAACATTGCCGTGTATATGTTAGGACATAATGAACTTAAGATGCTAAACATAGTACTTACAGGAGTTGCCTCCCCTACACAACTTGAAAAAAAAGTTGTCGGCGGGTAATATTTGAAAGCGTTTGAACCACGGATCAACTTCTTAACAAAATATTTTTATGAAAGACAACTTATGAAGACTTTGAGTTTAAAGGAAGGACTTGTGCCAAGAAATTGCTCAAATACAGTTAATTATAACAGTCAATCAGTAGGTACAATGTACTGTATATTATTTGAAAAGATATTTTGACTACATACATGACATGGTCTTCATCATAATTGTACATTAGAAATTATATTATAATCTCCGTCGTGTACATTAGAAATTATATTATAATCTCCGTCGTATATGAAAGATGACAAAGTCTATCTGTAATTTGTAATTTTTCGGAGCGAAAAGGCGAAAAGACGAAAAGACGAAAAGACAGACGAAAAGACGAAATTTAAAGCGAATAGTCGGGCAAGTGACTGTAAAATCGGTAAAAATTGGTATTAATATATCCGGTATAATTTCTTATGAATTAGAAAAATAAAACTTTCCGTCAAAATCGCTGTACATGCGAAGAAAATAATAATATCTATGGGAATCCTAAAAGTCCTCCCGGACGGCTAAGAGTGCAGTTCAATCTTAACGCATGCGCAACACCCACCACTCTCCGTAGTAAACAAAACATGGCTACCGTAGTTTTGAACCAAAATGTTTCCGCCAAAACAACCAACTGACTCACCTAAAATGCGAAAGGAAAGGCAATGGAGCAGCGACAATCCCAACAACTGACTCGGTAAACATTACGACGCATGGAGAGTGTTAATACAACTTGTTATAGTGAAGAGAACAGTTCAAACGAGCACGCGGCTCCGGACCGCACTGTACGTACCTAGGCCTACTACCCGGTACTCCCTGCTCAGCTGATTGTGAGTGAGTCTTCGTATTTTGATCATTATGTAAATAGTCCCTAGCAGTATTTTTTCATAAATGAGTGGTCACATATGGTCACATGTTTCATACCTGTTCCCCAATCGCGTAAAACGTAACCCTGGGTAAATAGGCGGTTCTTTAGTGGGCCTCTTTAGGGGTAATGAATGCCCTGTATGCTACCGGTCAATTCATACAGTTCGGATGTATATATTTATAGATTTTTAATTTGTAAATTTTTGTTCTGTACATGTTCAGGTAGTGTTATACACATACATTGTATATAGGATTTACATTGTAGGTTAATTGGTAAAATTGTTATTGTATATGTTCTGATAAACACATATACATATGTACATGTAGGTTTTAGCTTGTCTCTAAGATATATTTGGAGGACACATACAATATTATTTCTGGTCATAATAATAAATAGTGTTTGTATATTTATTACAACTGTACCTGGTTCATGTGTATGTACTGCAGCCATGTATCATTTATAATTATTCTGAATTTTTGTTGGAACTATAGATAATGAATTTTGTATCTTTTTTGAAACAATATTTGATTCTATCAAATGCATCAGTGACACATTCACAACTTATAAAATGTTTTCTCTAAAATAAAAAAAAACCTGTAGAATGAACCTACATTTATTCATTTATATATATTTGAAATTGATCATTTCAATTTTTGTCATATTCAACAGATATAAAAAATTGCTGGTCTTTTTTTTCAGGCACCATGCATGCATAGTGACATGAATACAGAAAGATCATCCCTTGAACCTGTATACAAGTGTATGTATACATATACATACAATTAGCATCATATGAAGACTGAAGAATGTTGATTTGAGTGCTCTTGAAAGTAAAACTTTTCCAATATGGACCTAGAAGATCATGAACAGAACATTTAAACAGTATTAATTATTAAATGTTCCTTTCAACTGTAATCATTAAATAAAATTATGATGCAATACTTTTTCATTGTTTAACTTTTTAGAAATATTTGTTTATATTAGTCCTCTAGATCCAGTGATATAATCTTGCATCCATATGCCTGCCCAATTGTTTGTCAGGGCTTGTGAGATAGCTTTTCTCAATTACTTTAAAATATAAGGATTTTTTTTTTACATATAGCAATATAGATAACATTGTCTTAGGATTTCTAAATTCTACTTTACAAGAGAGTAGACTCAACATATAAATAAAACCATAAAACTAGCAAGTTATCTGAAATGTTAAAAATCTTTTTGTCTGAACCAAATTTCACATTTATTGTCTATGTGTAACTTGTACATAGACCATTTATGTATTAATACTGTAGTAACAGTGATTACAAACACATAGACTAAAATGTAGTATGTAGTACTATGTACATCTGTCTTTGATTTGAGTTCTAAACAAAAAAAGTGGTACCTATTGGGAAGTTGTGACTTAGGCGGAGGGTGAAATACAGAAAAAATAGCTACACATGGAAAAAGAAAGATATACAGTACCATATGGAATCAAAGTTGCTCCAAAATCAATGAGACTAAATAACCAAAAAAAAAGCCATGTAAACCCCAAATATGCAATGACCAGATCAATGATAAAGCACCCTTCCACTTCCAGTTATCTGTAGCTATTTCTTCATATTTCAACCCTCCACTCAAGTTACAAACTTCCCAACCTCATGATTCTTCAGTCTTTTAGCCCCCCCCCACCGCCACCCCACCCCCCAACACACACTACCTGATTGATTGTCATGTTATTTCAGTTTCCTATTCAGGTATTATTCCTAAAAACCTAAAAGGGTATACACACTGTGTACTCTCAAAGGAGGGGAACCACTTCATTCAAAAATGGAATTTACAATTTATCTTAATTTTAAATTTTCATTTAATTATTAATTACTGGACTATTAAAACAGTATAGAACCCCTCGGCTACAGACAAAGTACTGTGTTACACATTTCTCTTAATTAATTACTTTTCTTCAACTCAATCATCTTTTTCTCCAGAGCACAAAAAAGAACAGGAAACAACAGAAAAGGAAAGTAACATAACTGTAGGCCTATATGTTTTCTGGAAATATATATGATGTGTTAATTTCTCACAGCATAGGCCTACATGAATGTGAAGAATTAAATATTATCAATGTTTGAGAGAATTTCCTAGTTGTGATTCTATAGCAGCTACATGGAATGTACGTTTACATATATACATTGTACGATACATATACATCATAAAAGTTTCTTTCCTTCCAGCTGGACATTCATGTCATCTCTCTCCAGAACTCAAATATTGTTTACAAAAAAAAACCAACCAGAGACATAGATAATTTAATTAAATCTCTGCAAAAAACTACACGAATAATTGAACACATATATTGTACTTGTAAAATATCTATGTATGAGCTAATTTATTTTCACATCTTTGACAGCTACATGCATGGACGTTCTATGGAACGTTTTCGTGTGGTTTTAAATGGGAAATTATGTTACGATTATTTGTATTTAACCTTCATGGTTCGGTTGATGTAAAATACAACGAATGCTATGCTGCAATAATTACCCCTTGCCGGGACCCCATCTCTGCATCGGCCGAATATTTGTGTCGATTTCCATGTACAAGATGCTTTTATCGAAAAATGATTACAAAGCATTGTCATTAATGTAAGAATACTTCATTTGCATCAAATGTATCATCTCAAAACAAACAATTTGCATACCGCTATAGTGGTTTATCACACGAAACGAAACCGACACGACTGAGAAACACATGTCCATGTTGACATTTCCACGCAGCCTCGTTTTCAAAGAGTTTGGCGAATTTATATTTAGAACTGTGCTAAATTTACACGGGGCTTCCCCAAAATTTCAATGGTCAAAACTGGACACCGTGAGCAGAACTTGACCATCATTATGGTATACAATGACTTTGGAAGGCCAAAAGAACGCATTTAGACTGGTTTCCTTTTGCCCGACTATTCACTTTAAGGTTTGTTATTTTCGTCTTTTTCGGGGCGGAAAAGACGAAAATTTAAGGATTGTTAATTTACGTCTTTTTCGCCCCAAAAAGACGAAAACACGAAAATTAAGTTTGTAAATTTCGTCTTTTCGCCCCGAAAAGACGAAAACACGAAAATTTAAGGTTTGTTAATTTTCGTCTTTTCGGGGCGAAAAGACGAAATTTAAGGTTTGTTAATTTACGTCTTTTCGCCCCGAAAAGACGAAAATTAAGTTTTGTAAATTTTCGTCTTTTCGCCCCGAAAAGACGAAAACACGAAATTTAAGGTTTGTTAATTTTCGTCTTTTCGCCCCGAAAAGACGAAAACACGAAATTTAAGGTTTGTTTATTTTCGTCTTTTCGTGGCGAAAAGACGAAAAGACGAAAAGAAGAGATTTTTGAAGGCGAAAAGACGAAAATTAAAAGCGCTAATTAGCGTGCTTCACTTTCGTCTTTTCGTGTTTGACTTTTCGTCTTTTCGTCTTTTCGCCGCGAAAAGACGAAATTTAAATTTGTTAATTTTCGTCTTTTCGGGGCGAAAAGACGAGAATTAAGATATTTAATTTTCGTCTGTTCGGGGCGAAAAGACGAAAAGACGACATGGCATAAATCAGCCACCGTAGTAACGTCACAAGAAAAACTTTATAACGTCATTTGTATAAATGAGTATATGGACTACGATCTTAATATAGAGGCACGCATAGTGCCTGCGTTCAGAATAAACTAAGTTAAACTAAGTTAAGAACATATATATACTCTACATGGACAACCACTTTAATATGTGGATGAGGCCAAATATCTGGGCCTAAATATCCAAGCAAATCTAAAATAGGACACTCACATTCGAGAAATTTGTAGTTAAGCCAACTCCACTCTGGGCTTCCTCAGAAGAAATTTAAAAAAGGCTCAACATTTTTGAAAGAAAATGCCTACAATACAATACAATTATTAAAAGTCGCATATTTCTTTCAAATAACATTAGCTCTTGTGAGCTATTATCGCGACAAAAGGCCCTAGTAAGACCATCTTTAGAGTATGTCTGTAGGCCTAGTGCTTGGGACCAATACACAAAGACGTACTGACATACACCGAATAGAAATGGTCAAACATAGGGCAGCCCGCTTCGTCACCAACAGACACAGGAACATGTCCAGCTGGTGTCAGCTCAATGCTGAGCAGTCTGGGTTAACCAGCCTTAGAGAAGCGACGCAAGGATATGCGCCTCTGCACTTTCTTCAAGATGATCTTGAAAATCGCCATACCCAAGGACGCACTTGTAGCTCCTGCTCGTCTCACCATGCACTCCCACGCTCACACCATCCAGGTCCCTTCATGTAAAACCAAAGTCAGAAAACAATCATTTTTCCCCACGAACCATTCCAAATTGGAACAGTTTACCTTCGACCATAAAAATTCACTTTTTTTTATTAAACTCAATCCTTGGTATTCAGCACACCACCATATGACATAATCTTCATCCTATTGAAGGTGGTCATTATTATGACGTAGAAGTAGAAACCCGAAATCGAAGGACACGCTACTTCATACCTATTTATGTGAGCAAAGAGGCATAACTCTAACAGCATTATTCGACTCGCTCCTAACACTACTCGTAGACGCGAGAAAGATTTTGTCGGTGATACTAATTACAGCCCGGTACCGCCCG
>SAYR01074490.1:0-10330 GCA_004382745.1 Argopecten irradians irradians | reverse complement strand
CAATTATGTGACTGTTGTACAGTTTTCCCTTATAAAACCTAGCCATTACAATTATGTGTCTGTTGTATAGTTTTCCCTTATTATACCTACCCATTACAATTATGTGTTTGTTGTACAGTTTTCCCTTATTATACCTACCCATTACAATTATGTAACTGTTGTACAGTTTTCCCTTATAAAACCTACCCATTACAATTATGTGTCTGTTGTATAGTTTTCCCTTATAAAACCTACCCATTACAATTATGTGACTGTTGTACAGTTTTCCCTTATTATACCAACCCATTACAATTATGTGACTGTTGTATAGTTTTCCCTTATTAAACCTACCCATTACAATTATGTAACTGTTGTACAGTTTTCCCTTATTATACCTACCCATTACAATTATGTGACTGTTGTATAGTTTTCCCTTATAAAACCTACCCATTACAATTATGTAACTGTTGTACAGTTTTCCCTTATAAAACCTACCCATTACAATTATGTGTCTGTTGTATAGTTTTCCCTTATTAAACCTACCCATTACAATTATGTGACTGTTGTATAGTTTTCCCTTATTAAACCTACCCATTACAATTATGTGACTGTTGTACAGTTTTCCCTTATTATACCAACCCATTACAATTATGTGACTGTTGTATAGTTTTCCCTTATTAAACCTACCCGTTACAATTATGTAACTGTTGTACAGTTTTCCCTTATTATACCTACCCATTACAATTATGTGACTGTTGTATAGTTTTCCCTTATAAAACCTACCAATTACAATTATGTAACTGTTGTACAGTTTTCCCTTATAAAACCTACCCATTACAATTATGTAACTGTTGTACAGTTTTCCCTTATAAAACCTACCCATTAAAATTATGTAACTGTTGTACAGTTTTCCCTTATTATACCAACCCATTAAAATTATGTGACTGTTGTATAGTTTTCCCTTATTATACCAACCCATTAAAATTATGTGACTGTTGTACAATTTTCCCTTATTTAACCTACCCATTACAATTATGTGACTGTTATACAGTTTTCCCTTATAAAACCTACCCATTAAAATTATGTAACTGTTGTACAGTTTTCCCTTATTATACCTACCCATTACAATTATGTGACTGTTGTATAGTTTTCCCTTATAAAACCTACCTATTACAATTATGTAACTGTTGTACAGTTTTCCCTTATTATACCTACCCATTACAATTATGTGACTGTTGTATAGTTTTCTCTTATTATACCAACCCATTAAAATTATGTGACTGTTGTAGTTTTCCCTTATTTAACCTACCCATTACAATTATGTGTCTGTTGTACAGTTTTCCCTTATTATACCACCCCATTAAAATTATGTGACTGTTGTACAGTTTTCCCTTATTATACCTACCCATTACAATTATGTGACTGTTATACAGTTTTCCCTTATTATACCTACCTATTACAATTATGTAACTGTTGTACAGTTTTCCCTTATTATACCTACCCATTACAATTATGTGACTGTTGTACAGTTTTCCCTTATATTATTAACACCAAACCCCATTACATTAATGTGTCTGTTAGTGATAAAGTTTATTCGCCTTATAAGAGGACTTCCCAGTGTGGTTTCAAAATTCAAAATACTAATGAGCAGTATACTAAAGCTTTTTGTTACTTTTCTGGTCTTTGAAACGCACAATGTTCATTTGACCTGAACAACGCTACATTATTTATAACCTGAAGTACTGGACTACCATCTATCAATGAGTATCTAATCGGTATAGTCTCCTCTCGCACACACTGAGTAATATCACTATTCCGCCGACATTGACATCACACATATTATTTTAACTGATCGTTGTATATGTTTTCCCTTACTCTCCTGTAAGACTACTCTTTCGCTGAGACCGGCACAGGTAAATTAACAAATTATATTGGTGTTCGAATTTGTGTCACCATAAGTTTTTTAATACCCCATGTAATATTATTATCGTCTTAACCCGCACTAATACACATCTACAGTGATAGTTATACTGTTGTTACCAGGTCAATAATTATCACTCTTATAAAATATGCCATAACTAGTTAAAAACAAGAATATGCTCAGATATATAACTATGAGACTCTCTGAAACCTACAAGTTTATGCACTCGCTTATACAAATTATTTTAATCCATGATGTCAACGTTGAGAGGAAATCTACTCACTATATCAACTAATTGTTTTGTACCAATACCGTGTCCACAGGTTTCTGCCTTATAAAGCCCCGTTCATAACAAATAGTTCAAGTTCGCGAATTATAACCACACAGTATTAATACATGCTGAGCATGAGTTTGTCAAGCGCAATATATGAGTAGTATGTCATGTTATCCTTAAGTTTAAATATGTCACTCGAACGCTATCGTACATATTATAGGTGACGTTATGTTCTAACACAGCCAGTAATTCCCCTTTATGACTTATGCAAATCCCTAACCGCAATTTATAACGATATTTATGTGTCGTCGTTTGATACTATACAGTCTGATTATCAAGTGCCACTATATTTTATAATTCACTTAATATCTTGCCACATCATTTATTTTTACTTGAGAGCTCTCCGACTGTTTTATTCAATCCTCACGTTTTGTTTCTTCTCGTTTATTAGATAATTTATTTTTCATCCTATACGATACATTCAATACAATCATGCACGGCCTAAACGCTTGTTGTCGCATAAAATAAAGCCGCAAAACTTTAGTCTACTACGCGGCGCGATATTATATTCGAGATATAACAGCGGGGATATACAGCGCAATATGTAAAGTTCCGTACCTATCTAGAGTATTGTATTTACAATGCACGGTACAGAACTTGAGTTGTACGTAATGCTTTAATTCTGCAATCGCTATTATCTGAGAGCACATATCCAAACAAATATTGTGTACATTGAATTGAACAATAGTATTCACGCTTTTACCGCGAGAAGTGAAAGAATCCCTCTCTACACTCTATAACAGAAATATGTGACTTTGAGTCAGTACACCGTACAGATTTTCCACACACACTATACAAACATCACCGGTGAGCGATTTGACCAGAGAAAAAATAGATGCTAAAGAGCGCGATATTATAAGAATTATATCACCTCACTTAATGTAATGAGGGACCAGAGATATTAATAATAACCCACCAATTTACATATGTAAGTTACATAATTACTGTTCGAGATAACTAGGTCTCTTGCTATTAATTATATACCCTACCCATACAATGTATAGTGAATACCGAGAGCGAGATGTATCATATGTATATTTTCGCACATTATAAAAAACCGTTTTTTATCACATATTATAAAAATTAATGGTGAGATGCTGTCTCTTAGCAACATTGTGATATTTCTCCTTCACAAGATTATTATAAGAACAATATGTTCGTTATTCCACCACATGAAATCTCTGACAACTCTCTTGATTCGAATAGACTGGTCTAGCTAATAGTTTTTCCGTCTCTTCACTTATTAAAGCCTTCGCGCTCGTTAATTTCAGAGATATGAAGTATCTTGTTGTGATTTTAGTTTAATATTTCCTCTCCTTCACATTTATACCTACCTCATGTACAGATTATCGTGTCTGTGTAAATAGTTTTTCCCTTATTAAAACCTATACCTCATTACAATTTATGTGACTTAGATTATCTCGTTCAGAACCCTATGTCTTTAACATCCACTCTTTATATTAGACAACAGGTGTTAGGTGCACCATCCTACACGGAGTAAATTATGGTTATGTATCTAGTAATCTTGTTATCAGCGAGTCTTCTCCTAATCTTATTACAATACTCTCGTATCTCTACAAAATACTCTATGTATATAAAGGATTTGCTTATGTGATAGTAATCTTTCTACTTTCCTATTAATTGCCACTGTTTGTAACCCATCATTTATCTATAAATTCATTTGAATCAATTCTGATGTACTCCAAGTTTTCCCTTATTATAATGAAATTCAACCTTGATTTACTTTTTTAACACACGAAGTTTATAATATTGGTATCTGACAATATGAGTTGAGTTACTGATGTTCAATCGATTTGACACTCTTAATTCCAACTCGCACTAAATTACCTTCTAATATGACATATAAATAAAGTAAGTAATGTCTGATTTATCAGGCAATTTACCCTTTTATTCAACGATAACCTCCTTAACCTTCATTAGGAGTATCTATATACGGATTAAGCTGTTGCTAGCAGTTTTCCCTTATAAATTATACCTTAGCGCCACGCATTCAATATAAAGAGATCTGATGGAACGTTTCGTGAAGTTAAGATCCTATTTTCGCGCTTGAGCGTATGAACCAGAGTATTAGCGCGCCATTACTCAATGTGGTATGAACTGGCTCTGCGAGTGATATTAACTTAGCGATGATATGGCCTCCTTTATATTAGAATCCTTTGATAAAAAATGTTCTCAGATGTTTACAAATTTATGATAACTGTATGCTCAACACTGAAAAAGAGATAAACCTCACTCTAATAACTAAGAGCTCTCCATTATAACAGATCTTCTATAAGATGACTAAATGCATTCAAAGGTTGTAATATGCACAGTTTTTCCCACCTGTGTAGACGTAGGAAACGTAACATCTATTAAAGCTACACCTTCTATATCTGTAAATCTGTTAAAAAAGCTCAATTTTAATCTTACAAAGTAGTTATCAAATATTCAGTTATTTTGTGCTAATTGAATATAAACCTTTTAACAAAACGTACAATATCAGGAAAACAATATTAGCTCATAATAAAAAAGAAAACACTGTCATCTTAATTCCAATTTACACACAACAAAAAACTACTCATAGAAGGACAATATGGATAGACATCATATTTTTGTTAGGATACTTCAATAATGGGGTTTTGCGTGCGATCTTTTACAACTAAGGTTAACTTTAGGTTGGTTTACTCGAACAACGTTAACCTCTCCCTGTTGTGTGCTAATCGCACTGCAACAATGGGCTCATGCTGGGAAACAACCAACTAAATAAAAAAGACCTTCGAAATGGCCCCCTGTGTAATACAAGATTGAGATCAGGAAAGAACTTAACCCTGGCTGGCTTATTATTAATTTCAAAGTAAAATGTTTTCTGACGAGGTAATTATTTCTAGATAACCTTGATGTGAATTTGGAAATTCATATTTGAGATTTTAGGTTTCAAAATAATCAATTTGGATAAATGAATAGGTAAAAAACCATTAGATTTCAGTATTTTTAGTGCAAAATGCGGCCCTGATTTCATAAAAGCTACCCTGGATGGGTTTGAGGCAGAAGGACCGCAAATTTTTTTCCTAGCGCTAGTGTTATATGAGAACCTAGACATTAATTTATAGGACACAATAGCTAACTAATATTCCTTGTTTTTAAAATGATACAATACAAAACTTTAACAAAGTTTTAAAGCACTGTGGGTCTATGTAAAAATTATTTAGTTGGTTGCCTCCTCTTAAACGAATTTTCTAGCCCGTCAAAAATAGCAAGGAAAACATTAAATAAACTATGGGCTTAGAAAAATAGCCTTGCTTATAGGGACTGACGTTTTAACAATGCAAACGGAACCAATGTAATAGGAAAATGATAAAGAAAGTCGGTTAGGAAAAAAACCAAGGGATATAAACTCGGGGATAAATGGGATCTATAGTCTCCTAACCATAAACAAGGCGTCAACATTTGGATCATTTGAGTAACGTCTATCTGTCGGTGCACGTAAAATGTACTTGGAAATCTCAATGCATTATCGTATACGATTAAATTCATGAATTCAATATAATACAAATTCACGGTGCAGAATATCATGGAATAACACGCACGTATTCCTCATACCAAATTCTCTTCTAACACGCATGTTCATACATGGAAGGCCTCCTTGGACTCTGGAGGGTTAATAGCTACAATTATTCAAACTTAGTTAACACTAATCTAATTTTCATAATCATTATTTCTAATCTATATTATCTTCATTACAAAAGAACCCAATTGGAAAAGACTGAATATCTGTGTTTTTTTTACCCAAAATGCAAGACTGCCTGTACACGTAGATCTATACTCAACTGATAATACGGAAAATATAAAACGGTCATATTTTATTCCCTTTGACCACGATTTCAGGCTTCAGGCTCGGGTGAGTTTCGCCTTATGAGTAATGCTGTAGAAAAATGACCTTATATGGCACTAAACAGAAGTATATACAAATTATAGTTTGTCCCCTTTCAACTTTTAAATTATGCTAAAAACCAATGCTCGAGACGGACCAGTATTACCACAATTTGATACCGCCGGTGTGTTACAAGCGTCTCAGAATGTGACATTGTCCGATCAATATACCAATTTACATTTCAAATTTATTCGTTTTGTAATCGCCTTTTAATACAGAACTTTGGGTCCTTTCTTGTAAGGTGTTATTTAACTAAACACGCCGCCAAACGAACATCGAAGTGAACACCTCATTACAAAGACAGCGCTAAACCAGTCGCCGCTCTCCATATATGTGCAAACTATGGGTGTCTTTAAAATGATCTGAATTGGTCATGAAAACCTTATGCCTAATTCAACCAATGTTTCGTCTTTCAACCACAAAACAATTGTTTTTAAGCACTGGCAGCGACCTACAGCTATGAGTTAATTTTTAGATTAGATTCTGTTGTCCATTGAGGATGGAAAACCACACTAACGAAACAATAATGGAAATGATCGTAAAAGTCCTCCAAGTTTCAGAAAACTAATATTTAACAGAATTGGATGACAATAATTTTACATAATAATGTAAAGTAATAAAGGCGCATAAAAAAGGAATGATATTTACAATTAATTCGAAACAATATGGCTCTCTTTTAATAATTAAATTAATCGATAGAAAAAAATAACGATTTTCAATGAATAATTTATCATAGAATAATTAACTGAATATAAACATAAATTAAGGGGGAAAAAAAATCAAATGGTCTCACCCCTATCTCTTCTCATCTCTCTATATATATATATATATATATAAATATTCACATTTCCATTGCAGTCCCACTGTGTAACGCTTACCAACGGCGCAGTTTTGCATTCATATAGTCCTATCACTACAACAATTAGCTGCAAACATAGCCCTTGACGATAAACGAATGATTTATTCAATTATAGATGCAAAAATCCCTTGAAATTTTCATTATAAAGCTCTAACGCAAATGTAAACATAAGAATTGCACGGTCTTCAGTTAAGCATCATAGGCCTATAACTTAACATTTAGAGGCAAATTCAATGAAAGCGCGCTTTATATTGGCTATTAATTGCCAACTGAAAGACCTTCAATTGCTTAAGATATATATACATTTTGTATATATTTAATGTGGTGTGTGTGTGAGGTGTGTGGTGTATAAAAAACGAACAAGAAACGCGATGTTCCACTTTTTTAACAGCTATTTTGTGCAAAATAGAATAATTATTAAGCGATTTCATTGGAACATATGAAAGAGTATTTTCCTCCCAGAACCTCGACGTTTTTAATGCAATTTTAAAGCATGTGATTTACCGCCATTTTGAAATAAATTCGAAATTCGAAAATGCTTCTGTTGGTATGTTGATGTGCGTTGTTTTACATGGTAGTTCAACCAAAATTTTTTGTTTGTCCGATTAAACCGATTAATGGCAGATAAAGAGAAAAAACGTATCAATCTCATTTAAATTTCTTTACGGGGCGTATAAGATTGGGGAACAAAATGTGGTCTTGATACAAATTGAAGGAATCCTTGATTTATTACGAAAGTCCAGACTGACGGGATAGTATGCAAAATGAAGCTACGATGGGATTGGGTTTGTTGAATTTCGGGGCCATGCGAATGTTTGCGTACTAAAGTAAACAAAATGGCGGAACGAAAAGCATGTGAGAGAAAAATCTGAATAATCGGCCAACAAAAGAAAATGAAATTAGAATTGAATCGGTAGGCACCTAGGAATATATCTAGGTAATGTAAGTAGATTGGCGTGGGTAGAATATAAGGAACTTTGGCCGCGATTTTTGGACTCGTGTTGCACGTGATGAGTTAAATTTCAACATCATATCCAGCGGACATGCAGTTGCCAAGACTAACTACACATATGTTTGATGTACTAAGCTAGGGAGCCGTATGTCAGTAATATGAATATTTTAGATTACATGATATACATAAACAATCCATCGAACTTTGATTTATTGTTTTTTTACTAACATACCAGTGTCAAGACTGTCATTTTCTATATAAAGCTTGAAACTTCACTCTAATTTTAAGAGAAGTATTTTCCAAGTCAAGCTTATGCAAAGCTGAAACCACCTATATTTGTTCGCTGTATGAATTGAAAAAAATCTGAAGATTGTGTATAGGTACATTTCTATTTCGTAGTCTTTATATTCAATTCGGCGAAACCAACCTATAGCATTAAAATTGAGAGATTATTTTTGCCTTCAAGATGATGTTACGGGACTATCCATTAATGCTGATTACGCTTACTGTGACCCGCTAATTCATTAGTTCGAATACAACATTTTTTTGGCACAGAGCCCTGTCTCAGTATGCGTTGAATGACTACGTTACCATAATCAGCCCAATCGACAACCCAATCCGATTTTTAAAAACATCAATCATTATAAAGATCTGGTTGGCAACTGGCTCTTTCAATTAAACTAAAAAAAGAAGTAATACGCGTCCGTTAAGGGGACAGTGGTTGAAACATGAACAAGAAATAACCAGGGTAAGTCTTTTAAGGATTAATTTACACTTTAATATGCATCCATATTACAATATGACGATTTTCCTGAACCTGAAGCTAAGATAATATCATCAAACATGAATTATATAATTTTATTAACTCTGTTAGTATCTTATACATGAATTGTTTTAGAATTTGTTTTTAATGGACTGGTTCTACCACGATTTATTCTGGTAACGGGTTGACAAATGTCAATATTTATGGAGTCCATGATAGAGCACCATGTCCAGAAATAGCCTTGTTCATATCTTGTAAAAATAGCTCACACGCTCTAATAGCATATTAGTTTGTTTGATCAAAAAACCCATTGTTCATATGTATTATGTCTGCAAAAAGGGTAGCACCTAGACTTATTTGGAGGTGTCGACCTGCACGCGTTACAGGTTCAATAACTCATATAGGTCAAAAGAGACCTGGGAGTCTTAGTATCAACTCCTTGACCTCTTCAAAAACCTTATTTAAGGCATTCTCCCACACAGTGTTTTGGATTCAGTTTACGTAGCAGAAATTTCTGAATTCTGATAAATTTGATGCAAAATGATCATTCAATGTTCTGATTACACTTTTTCTGGTAGGTAGTTAATAGTGACTATTTCCCCACCTCAGAGTTTTCTTCTCATTTGAAGGTTCTGATTACACTTTTCTGCTAGATACGTTAATAAGTGAATATTCCTCAATGTGCTCTTTCGTTATGAAGTTCTGATTACACTTTTCTGCTAGGTAAGTTAATAGTGCCTATTCCTTCAGTGGTGTTCTTCCTCATTATGAAGTTCTGAATTACACTTCTTCTGCTAGGTGTGTTAATAGTGATCATTCTCTCAGTAATGCTCTTTTCAATTATGAAGTTCTGATTACACTTTTTCTGCCTAGCTAAGTTAATAGTGACTATTCCTTATATGTGCTCTTCTCATTATGAAGTTTCTGATGACACTTTTTTCTGCTAGCTAAGTTAAATAAGTGCCTATTCCTTCAGTGTGTTCTCTCATTATGAAGTTCTGATTACACTTTTTCTGCAAGGTAATTAATAGTGCCTATTCCTTCAGTGTGTTTTCTTTCTCATTATGAAATTTCTGATTACACGTTTTCGGGGCAAGGTAAGTTAATAGTGGTCATTCTCTCCAGTGTGGCTCTTTTGCATTAATGAAATTTTCTGATTACACTTTTTCTGGCTAGGTAAGTTAATAGTGGTCATTCTAAGTGTGCTCTTTTCAATATGAATTTCTGAATTATCACCTTTTTCTGCTAGGTAAGTTAATATTGGTCATTTTTTTAAGTGTATTCTATCAATTATGAAGGTCTGATTACACTTTTTTCTCCTATGTAAATTAAAATTGACCATCCCCACTCAGTGTGCTATTTCTCATTATGAGTTCTGATTACAACTTTTTCTGCTTGGTAGTTAAAAGTGATCATTCCTATTAGTGTATCTTTCATCATGATGTACTGATTACACTTTATTCTACTTGGTAAGTTAAATAGATGCCATTCCCCTTCAGTGTGTTCTTCTCATTATGAAGTTCTGGAATTACAACACCTGTTTTTTTCTTTCTTTCTGCTAAGCTAAGTTAATAGTGGACTACATTCCCTC
>SAYR01074435.1:0-11336 GCA_004382745.1 Argopecten irradians irradians | reverse complement strand
GTTGTGGTTTCCACAGATAAGACCTCTTCTGAATGACCGTCTCAATGGTAAGCTGAACAATAAGACTAAATATATCTTACTTACGCACGCATCAATATCCAGGACGGAGGGTGTGGGAGGTCAAGGCACAACCTGCAAGGGAAAAATACTTCATTTTAAACACATGTAACTTAAATGTTTTAATTGGTCATTCCCAATAGGGACCATTTATCCACCTCTCAATAATTATATACATCCGCTTCCCAATTCCATATCGCACCTCACAATAAGGTTATATCTATCCCCTACAAATTCATATCAATACCTCTTCAATAATTATATCATCCCTTTCCCAATTCATATTCCACCTCTCAATAGCTATATCCATTCCCTTACCTATAGTATATCTACTCTCAATAAGTTATAATTCCATCCCTTTCCCATTCAACATCCATCTCTCAATAATCTATATCCATCCCTTACCAATTCATATCTACAATTAATAAGTTATATCATCCCTTTACCAATTCATATCCACCTCTCAATAATCTATAATCCACCCCTTACCATTAATATCTCTCTCAATAAGTTATATCCATCCCTTTCCATTCATATCCACCTTCATAAGCTATATCCATCCTTACCATTAATACTCTACTCTCAATAAGTTATATCCATTCCTTTCCCATTCATATCTACCCTCCTCTTAATAGTTAGATCACCCCTTACCTAAATTCATATCCACCTCACTATAAGTTATTCCATCCCTTACAGTCATATCTACCTCTCAATAAGTTATATCCATCCCTTTCCCATTCATATCCATCTCTCAATAATCTTAATATCCATACCCTTACTCCAATTCATATCTACAACTTAATAAGTTATATCCATCCCTTACCCAATTCATATCACCTCTCAATATCTATATCCACGCCTTAACGAATTAATATCTACCTCCAATAAGTTATATCCATCCCTTTTCCCATTCATATCCACCTCCTCTAATTAAGCTATATATCGCTATCCCTTAACCATTAATATCTCCTCTCAATAAGTTATATTCCATTCCCTTTCCATTCATATCTACTCTCTTAATAACGTTAGATCCACCCCTTACCATCATATCCACCTCACTATAAGTTATTCCATCCTTACCAATTCATATCGTCACCTCTCAATAAGTTATATCCATCCCCTTCCATTCATATCCACCTTCTCAATAAGTTATATGCCATCCCTAACCAAGTCATTACATCTACCTCTCATAAGTTTATCCCCTTACCAAATTCATATCCCCTCTCAATAAGTTAATATTCACTCCCTTACCATTCATATCCACCTCTCAATAAGCTATATCCATTCCTTATAATTCATATCCACCTCTCATAAGTTATATCATCCCTCACCGACATTAATATCTCACCTCTCACTCTCAATAAGTTTATATCCATTACTTCTATCGAATTTATCCACTTCTCAATAAGTTAGTATCCATCCCTTACCAATTCATATCACTGCTTCATATAAGTTATATCCACGCCCTTACATTTCATATCCACCTCTCAATAAGTTATATCCCATCCCTTACCTATTCATATCAACTTTCAATAAGTTATATCCATCCCTTACCATTCATATCCACCTCAACAATAAGTTTATATCCATCACTTATCAATTCATATCCACCTCTCATAAGTTATATCCCCTTTCCCATTCATATCCACCTCTCAATAAGCTATATCCATCCCTTTCCAAGTCACATCTAACGTCTCAATAAGTTTCCACCCCTTACCAATTCATATTCACCTCTCAATAAGTTATATCCATCCTTACCCAATTCATATAACTCTCAATAAGCTATATCCACCATTTACCCAATTCTATCCACCTCTCAATAAGCTTATCCATCTACCAAGTCATGATCTACCTCTCATAAGCTTATCCATCCCTTGCCTTTTCATATCCACTCTCACTAAGTTATATCATTCTTTCCATTCATTCCACCTCTCAATAAGTTATATCCATCCTTTCACATTCATATACACCTCTCAATAAGCTAAAATTCCATACCGGCTTACGCAAGTCATATAATACCTCTCAATACAGCTATATCCATCCCCTTTGCCTATTCATATCCCCTCTCCAATAGCTAATACTCATGCCCTTTCATCTCTCATATACCTCTCAATAAAGTTATATCCATCCCCTTTCCATTATATCCATCTCTCCAATAAGCTTATATCCATCCCTTTACCAAGTCTATTACCTCTCATAAGTTCTATTCATCCTTAGCCCATTTATATCCACCTCTTCAATAAGCATATATCCACCCCTTACAATTCATATTCCACCTCTCATAAGTTATATCCATTTCTTACCAATTCATGATCAACCTCTCAATAAGCTATAATCCATCATTTCCCATTCATATGCCACTCTCAATAAGCTATATCCATCCCTTACCAAGTCATATTCTACCTCTCAATAAGCTATATCCCATCCCTTGCTATTCATATCCACCTCTCAATAAGCGCTATAATCCATCCTTTCTCATTCATATCCACACTCTTCAATAAGTTATTCATCCCGTTTCCCATTCATATCATTCTCTCAATAAGCCTATATCCACCCTTACCAAGTCATATCCAACCTCTCAATAAGTTATACTCCATCCCTTACGCAATTCCATATCAACCTCTCAATAAGTTATATCCCCCCCTTAACCATTCATATCCACCTGCTTAATTAAGTTATATCCATCCCTTACTATTTTTTTCATATCAACCTTTCAATAAGTTATATCCATTCCTTACAATTCATATCCACCTCACAATAAGTTATATCCATCACTTATCAATTCATATCCACCTCTCAATAAGTTATAATCCATCCCTTTTCCCATTCATATCCAACCTCTCAATAGCTTATATCAAGCGAAACCGGTGTCCCTATTCTAAGTAGCTACATCTACCGTCTCAATAAGTATATCCCCCTTACCAATTCTATTCACCTCTCAATTCAATAAGTTATATGCCACCCTTACCATTCCATATCCCTCTCATTAAGTTATATCCTCCTTACAGACTTTCATATCAACCTCTCAATAAGCTTATATTCCATCCATTTTCCCATTCATATCCCTTCTCAATAAGCTATATCCATCCCTTTAACCAAGTCATATCTACCTCTCAATACGTATATCCATCCCTTGCCTACTTCATATCTACTCTCAATAAGCTAATATCCATCCCTTTTCTCATTCATATCCCACCTCTCATAAGGCTATATCCATCCTTACCAAGTCATATCCATCTCTCAATAAAGCTATATCCCATCCCTTACCACGTCATATCCTACCTTCAATAATGTTCTATTCATCCCTTACCATTTTAATCCACCTTCAACTAAGCTATATCCACCCCTTACAATTCATATCCACCCTCTGCATAAGTTATATCCATCCCGTTACCAATTATCAACCTCTCAATAGCTATATCATCCTTTATCGCGACATTCATATGCTCCTCTCAATAAGCTATATCCATCCCTTACCCCATCTCATAGTCTAACCTTTCAATAAGTATATCCATCCTTTACCTATTCATATCTAACCTTCCTCAATTAATTTTATCCATTCCTTACCCATTCATTCCACCTCTTAATAAGTTATATCCATCCCTTACCCATTCATATCTACCTCTCAAATAAGTTATATGTATCTGTTACACATTCATATCTTACCTCTCAAAAGTTATATCCCATTTCCTTTCCATTCATAATCTACCTCTCTTAATAGTTATTCCACCTTACCAATTTTATCCACTTCTCAATAAGTATATCCATCCCTTACCATTCATACCACGTTCTCAAAAGTTATATCACCCTTACCAATTCATATCCACTTCTCAAATAAGTTATATCCACCCTTAACCAATTCCATATCCACTCTCATAAGTTATATCCATCCTCACCCATTAAATATCCACCTCTTCACTCTCAATAAGTTATATCCATTTCTTGCATATTTATCCACCACTCAATAAGCTATATCCATCCCTTAATCAATTCATATCCACTCTCAATAAGTTATATCCATCCCTCACCCATTAATATCCACCTCTCAGCTTCTCAATAAGTTATATCCATCTTCTATCGAATTTATCCACTCACTCAATTAGTTTTATATCCTTCCCTTACCTATTCATATCCACCTCTCATAAAGTTAATCCATCCCTATAACCACTTTTTTCACATATCAACCTCTCAATAAAGGCTATATCCATGCCCTTTCCCATTCATATCCACAATTTAAATAGCTATATCACCCTTACCAATTAATATCTTACCTCATCAATAAGTTATATCCCATCCTCACTTACCATTAATATTCCCCTCTCACTTCATAAGGCTAACAATCCACCCTACCATCATTATATCCCACCTCTCACTAGGTTTATCCATCCGCTTACCTATTCATATCCACCTCTCATCATAGTTATATTCCATATCCTCTTCAATCAACCACCTCTCAATAATTATATCCATCCACTTATCACTATTCAATCCACCATCTCAATAAGCTATAATCATCCGCTATTACCATGTCAGCTATCCACCTCTCAATAAACCTATATTCATCCCGTTACCAATCACATTACCTCTCTCAATAAAGTTATATCCATCCCTTACCAAATATCATATTCACGCTCCAATAAGTTTAATATACCAACCCTTTTATTACCATGTCATAATTCAACCTCTCAATAAGCTATAATCCATCCTACCAATCACCTATCCATCTCTGCACAAGTTAATATCCATCGCATTTCCCATTCATATCTACCCTCTCAAATAAGATATCCATCCCTTACCAGCCTTCATATCTAGCCTCTCAATAAGCTATATCCATTCCCTTCCAATTCATATCCACCCTCCTCAATAACTATATCCATCCCTTACTCATATCTATCTACCTCTCAATAATTATATCCATATCCTACCTTCGAATTCATATCCACTCTCCTAAGTAAATAGTTGATATCCAATCCCCCTTACCAAGTCAATATCTACCTCTCAATAAGTTATATGTCTTGTTCCCATTCATATCTTACCTTTCAATAGCTATATCCATCCCTTACCATTCATATCTATCTCTCAATAAGCTATATCCATCCCTTACCTCTTCATATCTACCTCTCTTAATAAGTTATATCACCCCTTACCAATTATATGCACTTTGCAATAAGTTTATTCCATCCCATTACAATTCATAATCCACTTCTCATAAGTTATATCCACCCTTACCAATTCTATCCACTTCTCATAAGTTATATCTCACCGCCCTTACCAATGGCATATCCACCTCCTCAAAATAAGTTATATCCAATCCCTGTTATACGGCACACCATTAATATCCACCTCTCACTCGTCGATAAGTTATTCCATCTTCTACAATTTATCGCACCACTCACTTAGTTATATGCATCCCCTTACCAAATTCATATCTACCTCCCAATTAGTCTATATCCATCCGCTTACCAATTCATATCTAACCTCTCAATAAGCTTTTTCAATCCCCCAACAATTTCCTAACACTAGGGTTCCACTTATGCCCTATAGGTCCTTTAAGCACAAAAAATCCTCTTTTTCTTCTGAAAGTCCATTCAAATTATACAAAGGGTCTCCCTTTTATTCTGAGAATACCCATTAACGGAACAACTGGATTCTCACTGAATATGTGTTTGAATTAGCTTAGATGTTAAGGTTACATGAAAAATTATTCTGAGTCATTTAATTTGAAAGAATATGTCATCATCTTTCACCTTTCTTAACATATGTTGGCTGAAATTTTGAAGAATGTATATCATGCATTGAACTCCACAGAATTGTTCTCATGTTTGATTCGACAATACAAAGCCAACAAACGCTAATTTGTCAAAAGCGGCCATTCTGTCTCAACAAAACATGTTTAAATTTGAAAAATTCTAACTGTTTGGTAAATTGAACAGTGTTCAAATTAAATTTTTTCTGTGAGTAGGCCCATAACCAACACACCACTAATTAAATTTGAAGGAAGTCCAGCATGTAAATTCTGGAGGAGAGCTATTCTACACCGAACTTCTTTTGTTTTCCTCCCAAATTTTGTACACCTAATGAAATCTTCACATCTGTCAACATCACCACAGGCTGGGAGCATCGTCCCTGAAGGATTGTGTTCAACTCAGAGCTACTAACATCATTAAATTGATACTGTTTCTATAGTAGTAAACGAAACAATTACTGACAAGAATTACATTGTTGTTTAATTTCTTTAATCAAACAACGATGTACTACTAGTGATTTATCAATACAAGCACATCAGTTTGTCTTCTATCTATGTACGTATTAAATTCTATAAAGATCTGTAATTTTTTCTCTTGCAAAGACAGCAGCTACATATTTCCATGTCAACATTTCACTGGTAAAGGTTATGTTAACATCACTGTACAATTGCTTTCTTCAAAATGGTGTGTATACCAACAGTAACCATGTAAAATTTTTGGTTTTTATGTTGGTTTCCAAGGCAGCCTAACTTCCTACATTTTTTTGTTATTGCAATATGAAAATTTCTGCATCAAGTATGTTTTAAGGTTCTGGCAGGAGTAACTACAATAGTCCTAGTTAGATGAGTGAACAGAAGTTCACTTAAGGTTAGAGATGTATAAGTCGTCCATATTTAGACTCGTGAATGAAAGACCATAAAAATGACACCATCTTCTGTTTCCAATTACACGTAACATATAGATACATGTTTGTACATTAAACATTTACTTTGGCTGAATGAACGTAACTCACTAGGTTGTACTTTCATAACCAAATGAGTTGTGATGTACTCTTTGGGGTACATGAAAGGGACAGTTTTGAAAAGACTTGTAAACCTGAAAAGTTGTTTTTTTTCTGGAAAATGCAACACAGAACCTTAAAAACGTGAACATACTCTAAGAACTTGGCCCACGTTGGTCCTGACATCAATGATTGACCGATGGACAAATATAGTCCGCTCTTATTTAAAGCTCTACAAAACAACACTTGTGAATGTCAATTTATTCAGAAAAAACTTGAGATCCATGGAAGGGATTTTTACCCACCGCGCATCTTTGCATTTTGACGCTTATCGATGTGACAAGCAGTAAATGGGAATTTAAGGTGCTACAACCTACGATTTTAACCAATTTGTTACCCACTCGGAACTAGGAAATGCCTTAACAATCAGAGTCAGTATGTAAATTAATTAGTCCAAATTCCACTTAAACGTCAAGTAGATTGTGGCTGTAACTAGCCCTTGTAAGCCTAGAACGGGGCAGAAAAACTAGAAAATTTCTTTCGCCACTGTATTCAGATCCGTTTTCGTTTCGGTATGGAATCTATGTGTTTGGACCACCACAGTTTTTCACAGGCCTACTGCAAAAATATCAGATTTGGGTTATTTTCAAATTTTTGCTTCAGAAAAGATTCACATAAATACCTTCAGGGTTATAAACAGCTACAGAATGTTCATTCCCCTGTGTCCATTCAATTTGTGTGTTGAGATTAATTCTAGTATGCATAATCTTCCATATTGTAATCCCAGTATTTAGACATTATTTTCCGATCCAATTTCAATTTACGGGAGACAAACAAAAATCAAATTCACCATATAAACTTGAAAGCATCAATTCTCCAGGCCATAAATTGGTTACATCTGTATAATATATCTATCCTAATAGGTATCTTAAATGAGTGTTGAAAGAATCCAGCAAATGTTCTCTCAAGTCCTGACGTCACTTTATTGTTTCTTGTCATATGACTTCACATGGATTTCATAATGGCTATAGGCCATAATCAAAGGAAATCACTGCCGGTTATATTACACTTTGGCAAAATCACTTCCCGGGTTTAGTATCTACTTGTTCGAAACACTCCAATATAGTATTACAAAAGGCAAAATCGACTCCCCAGTTAGTTATACCAGGCAAAAATCACTCCTGGTTAGTATTATTCAGGCGAAATCACTCCCTGGTTAGTATTGCATGGGCGAAATCACTCCTGGTTAGTATTACAGCAAGGCGAAATCACTTCCTGGTTAGTATTACGATGGGCGAAATCACTTTCGGTTTATTAATGGGGCGAATCACTCCTGGTTAGTATTAACATGGGGCGAAATACTCCTGGTTAGTAATTAAATGGGCGATATCACTCCTGGTTAGTATTACCTGGGCCGAAATCACTCCCTGGATAGTATTACATGGGCGAAATCACTCAATATAGTATTACAAAGGCTAAAATCACTCTGGTTAAGTATTACATGGGACGAAATCCCTCCTGGTTAGTATTACAGGGCGAAATCACTCCTGGTTAGTATTACATGGGCGAAATCACTTCCTGGTTGTATTACATGGGCGAAATCCACTCCTGGTTAGTATACTTGTGCGAAACACTCCAATATAAGTAATTACATAAGGCAAAATCACTCCCAGTTAATTTTACGACGGGCAAAATCAACTCTCTGGTTAGTAAATTACACGGGCGATCATCACTGGTTAGTTATTACATGGGCGAATCACACTCCTGGTTAGTATTACACGGGCGAAATCACTCTGGTAAAGTATTTCAAATACATCGGCGAAATCACTCCTGTGTTAGTATTACATGGCGAATCACTCCTGGTTTAGTATTTCAAACGGGCGAATGCTCTCCCGGTTAGTTATTACACGGGCGAAATCACTCCTGGTTAGTATTACACGGGCGAATATCAATTCCTGGTAAGTATTACATGGGCGAAATCACTCCCTGGTTAGTATTTACATGGCGAAATCACTCCTGGTTAGTATTACATCTGGGCGAAATCACTCCTGGTTAGTATTACTTGTGCGAAATCACTCCAATATAGTATTACAAAAGGCAAAATCAACTCCCAGTTAGTATTTTATTCAGGGCGAAATCACTCCAGTTAAGTATTATTCAAGGGCAAAAATCAACTCCTAGTTAGTATTATTCAGGTTAAATCACTTCCTGGTTAGTATTATTCAGGTGAAATCATCCCAGTAGTTTACAACGGGCGAAATCACTCTGACTAGTATTATTCAGGTGAATGCACTCCCGGTTAGTTATTATTCAGGTGTAACCTGCCCCGTTAGTATTATTCTGCGTGAAATCACTCTTGGTTTAGTATTATTCTGGTGAAATCATGTACTCTTGGTTTAGTTATTATTTCTGGTGAAACACTTCCTTGGTTATGTATTATTCAGGTAAATTCATTCCTGGTTAGTATTATCAGCTTAAAATGCACTCTAGTTAGTATTCTGGGCGAAATCCTTGGATTCAGTAGATTTGAAGTTTATGGTATGAAATTAGTTGGTAATTATTGGTGAAATTTGGTGGGAAGAACATTAGGCGGATGGGTTGGAGGCAGAATTAGGACTGAACTATAATTATAGTCAGATCTCTTTCTGTCCTTTTATTGTTTTACTGACTTGTGTTTATCGTTTTCGAGTGCGCAGCGAACTGCCTACCGAAGAAGGCAAAATTTTGTGCCATGTGCCTGTTGTGAGCATGTGTAAAAAAGACGAAGACACCAAGTCAGGGGGAGGGGAAGATTGGCTGAATAGCTATAGAATAGTACGTTTATTTTAACCATCTATTCCAACAGGAAGCACAGGGAAGGAAATTACTACACAGTTCACCAAACATACTCTTCGTAATTCAACTCTAAACATAATTGATACAACTTTTCATGTTCCCTTCTGATCCTTTCTTTCTTTTTTTTCAATTTTTTTTTCAAGCGGAATTTTTTTCCAACAATCCCTGGTTTTTGGGAGTTTTAGTTTTAGGGCTTCACTTCAGCTCGATAAATGGCTATGGACGTCTGAAAATAAAAAAAGGATACTTCTTTATGGAAAAGGAAACATATGCAGCCGAAACCCTGTGAAGAACCAGAAAATCTTGGTTAAGTTTGAATGACTTCTAAGTGGATTTCTGATTTAAACAACTAGACTTGTTATTTAGAGGGATACAGCTGCGACTGACTGACTAACAGTTTAAATGTAGTGACCTCTGGTGTTGATGACCTTGTATACTCATCAGACTGATCAATAGTAGCCGAGCCTGTGTGATAATTACAGTGTGTAAGTGGTGGATCAACACTCGTGTCAAGTCCATTTCTCACACCATTTCTTCCTGTACGAAGTCTGTTGTCTTCTATTAAGCTTTTGTGGTAGTCATGTGTATGTTTTCAAAATTTTAATTAGATATATATACATTCATTATTCCAATTAGCAATGTTAAAATGTGAGTAACAATTTTACTATGTATCATGATCAGTTGTGGATTTCATATCTTTTGGGCTGTGAAGGATACAGGCCCTCTTGGCCTCTTGTCATTTGATAAGTGATACCAAGGTTGCTATTACACAGTTAATAATAGATCTAATACCTCTGTGTTTTATGTGGTGTGAAATGTGTTGGGGTAGAATATAGGTGTCAGAAACAATTTAATATCCATGAGAAAAACAATTACACAAATTCGGATCTAAACAAAATATAGGACTATGATATCTATATAAACTAGAGTCTATTATTATATCAGGATGGACGAGGATGGACGACCAATCACTAAGCTATTTAACACAGTACTAACAGCTGTTTGTTTGTACTGTATCACATTGTTACCGGACATTTTATAAACAGTTGTTTACTCTAGAGTTGATTAAACAAACAGTATCAAATTCAGCATCACATGATTAAATGTTATATGTCCTATCTAATCAGTGTAAATTAAAATGTTTATCAATTACATATGTTATAGATGCTGGGACCAATCTGCTAGTCAGATATCTATACAGAACATTTTTGTACTCAATACATAGAAATAGTTATGTGTTGGAATTCTCCTATATTCATTAGTGCATTTCATTCTTTTGACTATTAAGATATAAAAAATTTAACTAAAAGTTTCATATCTGTTCATGATCAATGTACAGAAATCCATATCTGTATGATAATGCATAGTAATAATAAACTTTTAAGGAGTTATGGCCCTTGATTTGATTACATGAGAAGTTCCGACCAGCTATATTTATATTGTTAACGTATTGTAGGTTACAACGGTGTGTGAAAATCCAGATTTCTATACATCAGTCTATAGACCAAGCTCATTTTATTTGAGTAATTAAAAAGATATTAGAGATCAGAAAGCAGTTACCTTCAGATTATTACAGATCTTTTGTTCAATTGGAAATTTAATTTCCTTCAATTTCACATATTTCTGTAAGTGTAGTTGATAATGTTGTGCTGGCAGACTGAACCAGAGGTTGAAAAGTTTTAAGATTAGAATTATTT
>SAYR01074392.1:0-10416 GCA_004382745.1 Argopecten irradians irradians | reverse complement strand
TGCTGAAGAATTTTGTTTTGTGACATATCATTTTGTGAATATATCACAAAGAATTTTGTGATAAATTTTTAAGTGCTTTGAACTTCTGTTAATAGTTGCTAAATTTTAACATCAATTATCAGTTAATACCATTGTGCGTAATTTGACATTCCTAAGGTTATATTCTTGATCATATTTACTCTACATATATCGTTTGTGACATTTGAGATAAAAAAAACTCATATGTGTGATAACTGTGTATATCCTCTTCCATTTATATCCGTGTTTTTATGTTCTCTTGCTATGAATGGTTATACCTCGATACCTTTTCTGAAAGATTTATGTTCCATTCATATACGTAGCCGGATTAATGTCACGGCCATCCTAATTGCCTAAAGGACACTGACCACGGCTAGATTAATCTGACCAATGAGCGATATCTGTCAATCCTAATCTAATTTTTAGTATGTAACATATATTTAAGCATAAATATTCTTTATTTGTAAGTCAGTTAGGTCTCCGACTTTACGGAAACCAACGGCTACATTCTGGACACTCCAGAATAGCCCTCCGTCAAGTCAAAGTTACCGTTAATAAATTTTAAAGTTTAACTTCAAGGATTCTTACGTCATCATTTTAATTTGACAAAACGTGCGGAAGTTCTGTATGATTAAATACACCAAAACGAATGTCAAATCTGTCTGTAATGACAACTATCATTAATTACTGTTCAACAGATATAGGACACTTTTTTGGCCAAGGAATACTAGAGCTACAAAACTGAATTAAAAGATTTATGTTTTTAAATGAAACTAAGTTTATTTTCAAAAATCTGTCATTCTACAAGCAGATCAGCTTGAATCACACACGGGATCTAATATATTGCGGAATGCACACATGTTACAATCTTTTTTTGATCTTCGCTTTTGGTTGTTTTGTATTACTAGGTCCCAATACCGTACCATCACACCCATTGATGAAAATAATAACTTTTGCGTAAATAAAGATAAATGACAGTTTTGCGGATGTGAGGCATATAACGAATAACATATATTAATCATGTTACGATAAAGACTATACACAGACTATAACCATCCGCTGATTACTCGCAGGATAAGGTCTGCCTCCACAGTTTCATTGAACACGCTTATGAACTATACTACCAATTGATCATCTGCACAAGATGATGATCCAGGCGTCTTATATTTACATTTTAAATTGGTCAATTAAAATGTGCATTTCTAGAAACTAGAATAAATACCCGTGACTTGTGATTGGACGACTACACGCTTATATAGTACCAAGATAAATCATAGAGGCTAATACGCAGAGCTACTTCTGATATTCTGCTCTGAGCAGAAAAAAAAGCTTTATTCTTTCCACTCACTGATACTGAGATATTTTAACCATAATATGGTATGACACTGTATTGGACTGACACTAGAAAGAGATTTATCGCAGGTACGATAACCCTTGAATTAAAGACGACCACCCTACTCGACGAAGCATTGAATTAGATCTCATGATACAGCTGGGGATCCAGACCACAAGGTGTTTGGCTTACAAATCAATTTTTATTGTTATTTAGCAATTTCCCCATATTTTAACAGGCTACCATGGGTTAGCTAGATGAGCGTGCACGTGAAGTACCTATTATACTCGTTGTGTTTCACTTTTCTCTATTATATACCTAAGTGAAAAGTGGAGATCAGCCCAAATATTACAATACCAGCTATATAATCAGGGTCCAAGAAATCTTTGCGTCCCTGATTCAGGGCCGAGCCACTGCGCGAGTGTGACGAACTATTCCAATTACGTACCGCTATCCGAACATCGATCGACCAATCAACTAGGCCTGTACAGCATGACATGACAGCGTGTAAGACAGAATCTACCAATCAAATGCGATGAACAACTTTTTTGGATTGACAAGTACCTAAGAACTAATAGCTATGGGACAGACATGTCCCGCTTATAAACTTCACTTAAACCCGTATTAGCGTCGATCTTCATTCGTATGTAAATTGCCTAGTTACACCGCTAGTGAATGCAATAACCATAAATAAATTAAACACAAATAGAAATAAATTCTAATCTTTACCTCTGTACTGAGACTTCTTATAGAATTTAGCAATAATCACCCATCTTCGACATATTGACAACATTCATATTATCTTTCACTAATGTAAAACTAAAGTTTCATGACGATTGTACATCGGTAGACCGGAATATAGATTTCTATCTTCAGGTGGATTTTACGTTATTTTGTTTCTTGGTTTATTTTCACAGGACTTAATTCAGGTTATTACTATATTAGATCTAATGGACAATTACCTGTACATACCTGAGCCAAGATATTAGTTACAGTTAAATTTGGGTGGGGATAAAGGTAGTCTTGATTGACAACATATACCGTACATATATAGTAATATATGGGGAAAAATCAGCACACTAATAATACTTGCATACATTTCAAATCAAATAATTAAAGTAAATTTGTATAAAATAGGTAGGTTTACAATTATTATTTTATTTTGTTTGAAACACAACCACTTGGGGTAGTATGGTCACGACATGATATCAATTTAATTGAATGTTATAAACCGGTCCCCTGATGATAATATATAATAATACGGTATACCTACATGTTGTGACGCTTGACTGGTCATCACATCGGGTAATTATATATAAGGTGTCAATTCAATTCGATTCATTTGGTGTTGGGGTGGGGTATGGCCCCAGGGAATGACTGGAATGAGGGTGGGAAGGCCCTGGTGGCCATGACAACATACCTATGTGCATATAGCTAGACAGATAGAGTTACAACTATCAGAGATTTAGATAGGTATACGATCTAAATCTCTGCAATTATTACACAACTATATACCTGTTTCCCCATCAGTATGTTCATGTCTATAGATGCATTAGGTATACATATAGCTGAGTAATGATATGAAGTGCATAATGAAATTAATGGAAATAAATAAAACAAGCAATTATTCCGTGTTGAAAGTACTAAATCAGATTGACGATTAAAGTATTTCTGACAACATGAATTTAGACACTCCATAAAATTTAAATGCTATCGTTATCTGCAGCTTTTGTGTGATTTCAATGTTGATCTAATGCTAATTGGTATACCACCCAAAATAACATTATAAAGAATAAAAATGGAAAACATTAATCGTTTTTTAAAGTGTATGATCAAGGATTTGCAAGTTCTTGGTATGATTGAATATTAAATCTCTACAATTAATATTAATGTCAAACTATATGTTCAAACAGAGATTAAGTCCCTGCTTTAAATATCGCAAAAGACAAGAACGTAGATGACTTATAAACATGTGCATGAAATAAACTCATCAAAACATATTTTGAGGTGAACATGATCTGTAACCCCATCCATGCGCCGTCCCCAGCTAAAATAGCAATCCCCCTCCCCCGCCCCGATCCCGTCCCTCTCTAACGCAGCGCATGGACGACAAGGATAAATTGTCACGCCGCAAGCGCTTCTTTGTTTGTTCATTGGGCGTCCCGTTGGTAGACGACGGTTTTCCTTTGATATCCGCCGGCGCAACCTTTGATATAACTTCAGCTGCGGATCTAGGATTGGAAAGGCATGAGGGTCAAAATCGCCAGCTTCAGTACCGAGATACCGCCTCTGAAGTGCTCGATTTTTAAGGAATCGGTCGCTCACGCTGATTTGGGGAATAACAGATTTGCCGTCATAAGTACAACTATACACAAAAGGGGGTGATGTAGGACTACGTGAATTTAACAAATATTTGAACAGTTATGATGACGATATGATTATATGAATAATGTATAATATATTGTGAATATTTTGACACGTGTGCTAATCAACAAAGCGTGACAGCTCACAATTAGCCCACGCGTTTTAGTAACCAAAGTATACATGTACATGTATAGAGATTACAAAGCAGCACGACATCGGCTTTTTGGAGTGATTCTGATGTTCAATTCAATTTGTTTATTTCCACAAGCCTTGCGGCTTATAAGACACAAAGTACAATTTTAATACATATTAAATAATTTAAATATATGTACAGGAGATTGATTGTATACTATAAAACACAAACATTAGCGCACAATTATTATACATCAGATACTATACAGTTACGGTTTATTAGAGACTGAGAACGTTTCTGAAATGCAAGTTTTAAGAATTTTCCGAGATTATTTAATCTTTGACATTATTAACACTGAGTAATTGAACAAGTTTGAACACATTTGGATGATAAAAATAATAAGGTTTCAGATATCTAACTCATAGTTGGGTACAAAAAGGACATTTAAGGACGAAGTGAAACTCATCTTCTATATCATTGGTATAAGCAAGGATTTATAAGTGAGAGTATAAGACATCTTTCATTTTGCCCGACACGGAGTACGGACACCGACACGGACTTCCAAAATTCGACGGTTGTCTCAAAAAACAAATTCAACAAATTAAATTTGCCTTACTTTTCATGTTCATTCCATGTTTATCCGAACATATATGTATTTAGAATAGAATAACGATTATAATGTAATTCAGATAACTCAACCAGGTACCAATTTAACATAAATTTCCGCGATTTTACTTACTTTTACTATTGAAAAATCGAGTTGTGGCGCATCGATATCTTTCCAATAATTCAGTTTGGCCAATGACTGTGCCGCTTTTAAAGTTCCCCGCGTAAATGTTCTGTATTGAAAAGTCATAATACCAGAGATTTAATTATATTTAAATCTCTGATAATACTTGACGTACAATTCTTTCGGTCAATAGAAAAATATTCTCCATGATTTAACAAATAGAAATGAGTGTAACATATGAAATTAATATATAAGGAATAAAAAAAACCCACACAAATACGTAGCTACATGTATCTATCCATAATGCAGTGCGTAACTCGTCCAATCGTCTAAATGAAATGTGCGCACGTGGTAACCTTTAATATGTATTTATTATGCGGAAGCACGTGTTATGTGTTCAATTATTTCTTTTAATTTCGGTAAAGCCACAGATCAATTTCTCCTTTGAAGATTTTATGTATCTAAACCAAACAAATAAGATATATCAGAAATTGTTACCGGCCATGCACTGTCACTATTGATACACAGGCTTTCGACTCTGTAGATATAGGGACACCTCTATATGTGCAATCGGTCTGGATATGCACCCAAGCATGACACAGGTAGGTCAGCTTTCACGTGCATAGAGACAGGACAGTGCTGTAACAGACGACTATTTTGAGGTGCGAAATAAGCATATCGTATCAAAAATGTATATTGAATAAACTTAAACAATGAACACAATTAACAAATTCGAAAGTAATCACACATTTAAAGTCATATAGAAGTTGCGAGCATTATTCAATTTATTTCAAAATATTGAGACCGTACATATTTGTATATATCGTCTACGTCCTTGAAAGATATCAACAAAAAAGTACCGAATCATACCTGAAGTATGTTTTAAAGACACGAAATTTGATTGCATCCCCTGATTTTAAGCAGAGCTAATCAAATGACCAGATGTTGTATAATGAATATGTATATATAGTTGGTAGTAGACTAAAGGTTACACCCTTGTGCACACGGAGTGCACTACGTTTAGACTACAGGTAGACATGGAGTGCACAAGATTTAGACTACAGGTAGACACGGAGTGCACTACGTATGGTGTCCAGATACATTCAGACCTAGACAGACAAGGTAATGTGTTACAGCTAGGGATCGGGGAAGAATACATCCTTCACTTTGAAATCATACATAATAATAATTTTTAATGCGCATTTGTTAATTATAACATCTACAATTTAGTGTACATTATATATAACAATATACGCTATTTTTCTTAGTAAATACATCTGTGTAAATAAATAAGACCTTTTCACTGCAAAAAATAAAAAAGATTAATTTATATTCATTAAGTATATGTGGCTTTCTGTTTAATTTTATATTAGTTTCCATTTCATATCTAGAATATATTACGTTTTCAAAAGTCAATATTTTATGGATAAATTGAATTTAATATATATATATGATTTACATGAAATACAGGCATTTTCACCAGTCAAAAATAACTTTGAATTGCAGCAAAAACCAGTCCTGGTGTGCTTTTGAGACACTTTTAATTTTATGATAAGCTAACATTAATACAATCATATACCTTGTAATACATAGCTTTTAAATAAAAAGATTTGATGCATATCAATCAGTTATCTAGCGATACCCTTGCAAATCGTCTTTCATTAAAATATATACATTTGTATATTATTTTTCTTTGCTGTTTTAAGTTTTAAATGTAATGTACGTAAAAATAGCTTAATTATGCCTTATTAAGACTGATTGCTTATAAAAGATCATGCAGAATTAAATTCATTTCAAACTATGTGACGTCTTCCACTTATTGCAGGCTAGTACCCAATTCAGCTTGTTTTTATTTTTTTATTACCGGTAAACACAATATGTTGATGATCCCAACCCCGCAAGTTATCTTGACCGTATATTGCGTCATGGTCCAATAATTATAACTTGTCAAACATACAGGTAAGCCACAGTATCCAGCTAACAGGTACCTCAAGGTGACCATCGATAGATGGCCAGAGGGCAGAATGGTTGCCTTCTGTATTTCACGGCTTTACGAGAATGAGACGATACCTTTGTAGGAAGTAAACAAATACTTTGCCCTTTAAAGATCATATACATGTAGGTATATGAATTTGAAACACATAAATACCATTCTTATTAGAGACATGTACATGCATGTTGGGGAGCCTGAGTAAACATGTACACCGTATCCTGGGGGCAAGGATTTATAAGTGGGGGTAGATTGGTGTGAGGTAAAACATAGTCAGTGATGCTGATTACACCTCAATTATAGGAGATTTCAGAAAAGATGGCGTGACGTCACAGAAAGTTTACATCCGGGTCCTCAAAGGTACAAACACAGTATGCGCGAATAACAAAACATAACAGAATCATACATCCTGCTACACAATCGATACGTTGGCAAAAGTATACACTTTCATACTTGCAAATTCTGATTTTAAAATAGTTTCTTATTGTTTCAGAGGTTACAGACATTTATATTTGCAATTGTTCATTGCTAAATATATTTGTGTAGATTTAGGGTTGAAGCCAGCTTGCGAAGCGGAGCCGGGCCGTCACACGTACCCGCTTTTTGTTCACACGTAGAAATCCATGTTGTGAAAAAGTTATGAATATATAATTGATTTTAATGTATCATATTTCTGTTATACACGAAAAATCTGTTCATAACACTAATTAATATAAATATAACGAAATGTGAACCACCTGGCCAGAACACGGCCGATCGTGCATGGCTTCGCTGGTAGATCACCTCGGGTAACAGCCAATAATTGGGAAATTAATACTATTTATACGTATTTACCAACACATATCCCAATAAGTACTTGTAAAAGATATATATATTTCGTTATTTCCCATGTATATATTATTTTCAATGAATGGTATAAACCACTGTTACACATAAATGAAAATGTATGTGTACATGTACGTACACGTACAGTATGGCTGCCGATATCTCGAAATAGTGAAATCGTTCAATATCATGAGTTTACTTTTTATTTTTTAGCCTCTTTTATTCCATGTGCCGTTATGTGAAGTCTCAATTTGAGATGCTATTACTTTTAAATAATTTGAATACATGTTAGATAGCCAGAGATTTCAATATAATTATATAAATCTCTGATATAGCTAGATAGCAATTACTATAAATGCCGACCAGGACACATTGCGCACGGCTTCGGGAATCCTAAAATACTCGAAGTTTTGTTTTAAAATATGATAGAAAGTAACTATAAAATGACTCATTTAAATGTCATAAACTAAATTCCAAAATTTCTGACGAAAAAGTTAACATAATTTTGTGACTCTGAAAAATGACGAAATTTGGGATCTCGGCAGTACCGTACGTAATGGCTGCCGTGCGCTTGGGGTGATCTAGCTACGAAGGCAAATTTTAATTTGGTCATAATCACACATCGTAAGGTGTTTTACCAAGTTAGACTTAGAAAACAGTAATCGCATATTAAAATGTCAGTATAATATTTGGGGAAACTTGGAATTTAATTTGTAGTTTCTGTCAATGTTTATACGTAGGTTTAATGGCGACCGTGTTTTGTTCTCGTGGCGGTCGAAAATGGAGTATAAACAGAGTCAGATAGGCCTACCAGATGTTTATATTTAAATATTTTTGTTAAATATATTAATTTTATTTACCCTTTTTATAAAAATAAAGCAATAGTTCTCGGATTGTCGTACTATTTATTACAATAAAATGAAAACAAACGTCACAAGCGGCTGTGTTCCCTCTATGGTTAGTATGTGTAGATATACGGAGTTGTACCTTTGAGCGCCCGGATGTACCTTTCTGTGACGTCATCGCCATCTTTTCTGAAATCTCCTATATTATTGTCATGACAGGCAGTCGTGAAGTGGAGCTGACGGGAGCTGTTTTTGTACTATATGCGTAAATCAAGCATACTAGCTGTCACGACAATACATTTATCAATAATACATGTATTAATATATAAATGATCAAAATTAATTTAGGTACGTATTCAATGGTATTTTATATACATAGTTTCTGATTATCAGATATATATATAAAGCCAGTGTCAAAAAATAATAATAATAAAATTAATAAAGAGCAATTGGGTGAAATTTAGATATTTCAATAATCTAGAAACAAATATTTTTGTTAATTATACACCTGGTATTTTTATTTTTTTTTCATTTTAGTATACAAAGCTTCATTATCAAGTTAATCAAAATGCAACAACCAGTTAAAATACATATCCATATTGACTTGCATTGTTGCTTATTGTACAGCATGCTATAAATGGACCATCTGGGGTCGGGATAAGGTACATTCACTGGAAGACCATTAAGGCCTTATTTTGACAAAAATTGCCCTATTTTTTTTCATTTTATTGAGAGAAAATGACCTAATAATCAGAAAAAGTCTAATTCTGAGTAAACTGGTCTAAAAATAACCACCATGGTACTAATTTCATGACCCCGGTCTAATATTACAGCAGCGGTCTAATTTCCAGTGATGGGTCTAATTTTCAGTGACCGGGTCTAATTTTCAGTGATGGGCTAATTTTCAGTGACCGGTCTAATGTTGGTGACCACAGTCTAATATTCCAGCGGTGGTCTAATTTTCAGTGACCTGGTCTAATTTTCAGTGATGGGTCTAATTTTCAGAGCTGTACTGTATATATAGTATCTTGGTACTTGTTCACCTCGGCAAGCAATGTCACAGCCCAGGGCACAATTAAAAAGATTTGGTCACGGGTGTAATATATAAACAAAGGACGCATGTATATACAATTTCATAAATGTACGTCCTTGCTGTTACCGGCTTGCAAATACAATATTTTTCAAAGATACATAAATAATGAAATTGTAAGTGTAATTACATGAACAACACTGAAAACGATTGGCATTCAACAATAGACATTTTATCAGTATTTTATGATATAAAAAACACGTTTATTATAACTATAATATTTACAAATATATTTAAAAAAAATACATATAGATGATTTGACATTGACAATCATTTTCACGAGGAAAATGCACTAATATGTAGTACATGTATGTTATCGTACATATTTAAACACGATTTGTGAAGGAATATGGTATCCAAATAACGCTGACTGTTACAGTTCACATTTCAAATTATTCAGAATAGAATTAATGTGGCATATAGACAAGAGGTTATTTACAATGTATTTACTGTAATACAACATGTACACAAAATACACGGTACAAACATTCAATTGATAATTTTTTGTTATGATTTTATTTTACAAATTAACCTATTGCATATGTTGTGATTTACATGAACTTACTTGATGATGAATATCACTTTCTATTACAATGTCCATTCTATGATGTTTTACGCTAAAAGTATATTGGGAAATAGTAATACAGAAGACCAAGTGTTTTTTTAAGGTAAATTGTAAAGTGTTAACAACGTTAAAGAATTACAAAATTCTGGTAAATTTATCCAAGGATTTACAAGTAACAACAACACGGACTTACATGACCACACTTATAATCCTTGATTTATCTATTTTGCTTTTAAGAAAAGATGAGAAAAGTGAAAAAGATGAGACATTTGCTAAAAATTTAATATCCATGGTATATGTATCAGTCTCTTTTGCAATATAAATTGTATTTGGCATGTTGTAACTTGCACTTATGGACCATGAACGGTATATAATGAATTGAAATAACTCCCCTTTCAGAAGCCCGTCGGACCATGACCGAGACTGGGCGATTATATATGTTAATTAATTATTGTCACCTATGATCACACCCAGATGTTACCTGACTCACGGCCCTGCAGGTAGGGCGTTAGAATTGTACCTG
>SAYR01074360.1:0-11246 GCA_004382745.1 Argopecten irradians irradians | reverse complement strand
CTTTTTAGTAAACGTTATGGATAAAATTTCAAGCCAACAATATAATATACATAGTATTTCAGGTATAAGTCGGTTAACTGTAACTCAATTCACAAACTGATAACGTTCCACATTTTATATTTCTCAAGAAAATGTGCGTTTTTATAGGTGGCATATTTCTGCCTCGTGTTATTTGTGGTCGATTACGTTAACGCGACTGTCGAGATAAATTGTGCTTCGACAAGTCGAGTTATAACACCGACTTGTCGAATGAATTAGCCGTCGTTCTGTTTAGTTACTTCCGGACAGCTATCAAAATCATGATCTCGGACTGATTCTTTTTTGCCAGTCTGCCACCAGTTACTTTTCGAGTTTGTTTAATAGGACCGGCTTTTTCGGAACTCTCATGTCTTTAGGCCATGTGCATGCGCAACTCATAATACTGCGGCGGCGGCGACGCAGGTTCAATATGGTGCATATGTCTCGCCAATCATTTGCCGATTACGACTTATAATGTCGACATCGTTAAGGCATTAAGCGACAACATATCGGAGATGTCACATTAAACAGAGAATTGTCGAACTTTCACATTACATGCCACATTACATTGATTCCAGATGTTATAGAGTCTGTAACTCGGCGATTAATGGTGTTTATGCTCGGCGGTGACAACAACTTGGTCAGTTATTGATGTCGACATCTAAACTAAAAGATGTCGACATGGTTTAGAGTGGAAATCAAAGCCCTTTCATGAGCACTGTAAAGATTCGACGTGATTTGTTATCAAGTTTTTATTTATTGATTTCAAATAAAAAAAATGTGTCTGCAATCCGGCCATGAAACTGTAGCGGCGTGTACCGTAAGCTGTTATCCGAGGCTAAGGAAAAGTACA
Source organism: Argopecten irradians irradians (assembly GCA_004382745.1). Lineage (NCBI taxonomy): Eukaryota > Metazoa > Mollusca > Bivalvia > Pectinida > Pectinidae > Argopecten > Argopecten irradians. The sequence continues at coordinate 10,375 of SAYR01074360.1, read as the reverse complement.
AACGAATTATTAATATATATAACCGTCTGGGTTGAAAATTCGTTCAACAGCTGTGTGTTGTGTTTTGTTGATTGTTCGTACCAAGTCATGTAGTACATGCCTACATTAATAATATTAAAAGAATTGAATGAAAAAAAAATAAATAATAAATAAAAGTAAAAAAAGATCTTTTTATGTTGTATTTCTTGTGAATCCCGAAACATACCAGTAACGCTAATTTAAAAAGCCATAAAGACACAGTACAGATACACAATACACATTGGAAACAGCTATTACTTGTTAGCTTGCCTCTCCATATATATTACATAACATATTTACATTCCCTCGATAACTATAAAAGCACACGATTTTGTTAGGTTTAATGTCAGATTAACCTTGGGCTAAACATCTCAGTGGACGCGGTTTACTCCCACCTCGTGTAGAATCTGGCATCTATTTTTTCCGTAGTAAAAATATGCGTTCTTTATTTTAATGTTGCAACGTTAGTAAAAAAAAATCACGTGCTTATACCTCATTCATGCCATTGGCGGAATAGACAATTTTGATGAGTAACTACGTGATCACGTGGATTTGTGTTTATTTCCAAATATGGTGATAGTTGCTTGCATTTCTTCGCGAGAAATTGATTATTGCAATATTAGACTCCAACAAATGTTATTATATTTGCATGCAATATTTTTAACTTGCACTATCACTGTTTTGACGTAAAAAAAATGAACTGGATTGAGTTGTAATGCAGTTCACGTTTTGTAAATAATATAATAATACGGGATTGACCAATTCAATAGGTTACCGTTATCTAAATCAGCGCATATCGGCTGACTCCCGGCTAAATTCCGTTAGGATTCTAAATTTATATTTATAATTTTATTTACCTGCTTAGGAGTTCAGAAACTAACATATAACCAGAGAAAATAAAGGCCATTATGTATAAATACCAGGTCAGAGAAATCACTCCCATTTTGGAAGTAAAACACACTCATGGATCACTATTTACCACTAAATACGATTCCTAATTTATTTCGCCAATGGCATGAATGAGTATATCACGTGATTGGTTTACACGTTTTACTACAAAGAACGCGTATGTTTTGTACCTTATGGAACTCCGCGGATCCGGTTTCATTTCACCAATTTGAAATGTGAGCAATACTTATATATAGTTTACTTTTCCTATTATTCCAAACAAGTAATAAGTTTCCGCATAGCCCACTTAGCTTTTTGGGATCTAATACGTACATTTGTACAATACAGGCGCGGATCAGGGGCGGACCCGGCGTACGCCCCCCCTAAATGGAGAGAGAAAAAAGGAAAGGGAAAAGAAGGAAAAGAAGAGGGGAAAGAGGAAAAGAGGAAGAAGAAAAATAGAGGGAGAAGGAAAAGGGGAAAAATAAGGAATTAGATAAGAGTGAGAATTGACAGAAAGCTCCATTTCCTACCTTTACCGTTTGATGTTATCATATTTAAAATCTAAATGTTTCACTTGTGGTACATACCATGCCATGAAATACTTGTATCAGGCGCAATGAAGTAACTATATATTTTTTCGTGTAGTTAAGTTTTATCTCCGTCGCTTAAAGTACAAGGAAATCCCGTCAGTATTTACTTTTCCTAAAAACGGAGTAAAGTCCCAATATAGTTTAGATAATTAATTGTCCTTAATTTTCATTTTGCAGGTTATATCTCGATATCCTAGCAATAAAAGAAAGGGGAGGGGGTGCGGGTGGAAGGGAATTGTTAGCTGGCCATGACTTCGCTGGTTGACTATATGTTCATGCCCTTCGTCTTCAGGTTGTAATTGGTTATTACACATTTGACATCAGCGTTAAGTCCGGTATTAAATCCGGATATCATTCCAATTGGCGTCTTCATAACGCCGTTACCAAGACCTACTGACGTTCGATCTTCATAGAAGCCTTATTTGTCCTCGAAAATGTGTGTAAAGAAAAAGTGGAAAATCAAACCAAATGGCCAGGATGCCTTCCCTTTCTGTTTCAACAAAACATATCACTTAGACATAATGTATAAGATAGGACAAACGATGTTAAAAAGTTAATGCACATGACAAGAAGGCTCCCATGAGAAAACAGGATGATTAGTAATGATTCCAGCGCGTCTGGCCATAGACAGACCATCTAGCCTTCTTTTCTTCTAGAAATTATGAAAGTGTATGTTAGGAAAATACATTATCTTATCTGACAGATATGTAAAAGTAAGCTTTATCGTTAGAAAGTTCACATATTTTATTCAGTTCCTAAAAAAACTTAATAGCGACCCTAGCTGCAATATTGTAGCTCAAAGTATTTTAGACTGATGGTGTCGTCTTGAGGGCTACAATTGGTGCCTATTATTGCTAAGGAGCAAAGTGCATGATTTGCAAACCATTATAAGGCTGTTTGCATTATTATCGTACTTATTGGATAAAGCTTACCTACTAGGCAATAAACCGAACACAATTTAAAATTCAAATTCTCATCGAGCAGTTTGTTTTAATAAATATATGAAAGGTCTTTAGAGGGAAATTTATACGGCAAGTCACAAAAATGTGATTTTGGACGTCTTGTAGCGGTACTGTAGATGGCAGGCATGATTATGTTTGTTTTGACAAAATAATATGTAAATGCATTATATGCGAATAACGGAAAACTTCAAAAGTATGAAAACTGTGGCCCCGAGTGATTGTTCGGAGGCGTGCCCACTACATAAGGGGCCAATACGTATTCGGCCTTACTATGCCTTTAGGCCGGGACGAATTAGGTCCTATGTATTCGTACCGCTAAAGCATAGTGGCCGGGTAGTATATTCTTCTAGGCGAGCCCCGACCTCCATCTTTTCTTTGCGTGTCTTAAATATTCAGATTTGCAGTGAATTCTGTAATTTATATTGAAAGATGATATTAGACGTCAAAATAATAAACGAACATTTTTAAGGCTTCCAATTATTTTTTGGAAAAAGTGTAATGAAGGCTCAGAAAGCGGATTTATGCATTATTCGGGGGCTTTGGGCCTAGGCGGCCCCCAGACCCACCCTTTTCGCTTTATGGTCCATTTGGTTTAGATTTTGATATTAGCCCAATTCTGTAAATAAAAATTAATCAAAACTTCAAATAAAATATGACACTTGACACGAAAACCATAAATAAAATCCTTAAAATGGCTTCAATTATTTTTTGGAATGTGTTTCATGAAATCCTCAGAATGCAGGATTGCCCATTTATTTCTAGAGCTTCTGGCTAGCGGTCCCGACCCTCGCTGATTTGCTTGGTCCCACGCCCCTTAACTCAAACTGAAGTCCGCCCTGAACTATACTAAGAAACACGGGCTTATTGCTTACATGGCGCTTCCGCGCTGGTAAATGGGGACCTAGGACCTACTCATTATTTTCGGTAGGTTCCGTACGAATGTTCATTTTGTTTTTCATAGATTGAAGTTCTCGGTTCCTCTACCATATTTGTGTTTCATGGCTGGGGTTCGGATTCCCGGGATGGTTTTACATAGTTATATAGGGAAAACACATTTATGAGAATTATTTTGCTCAATTTCTAGGAAATGTAACAGTGTAATGATCAATATCTTAATATATAAAGGTTAAAGGATATCATTCACTGCTGTTATGAGCCTGAAGCCAATATATGTGCTTATACAGATGTATGTATATTTGTTTCATTTGTATCCGAACTCGGGGTGACCAATCAGAAAAAAAACACATGCATGGCGACATGCGGCTATGTGATTGTTATTCTGCTTAAAGACTTCATTTTGTTTCCATGTATAAAATTTTCCAAGGGAAAGAAAAAGCGTTAAAAAATACAGAATAGAGAAAAGATCCACCTTTTATTGCATGATTCTGCATCAGTCAGTAGATGGGTACCAAGCTTCATTAAAACTTTTAATGTGCAACTGCAGGGGCTTAGAAGAAAAGGGCCTCCTGCCATTTTCGTACTTCATTTCTAAATTTTGCCGCTCTTGCGGCGTATTTCTAAAAACGATCAGCACGATGATTCAAATAATGTTTTAATAATAAAAATTCATCACATGAACTAGACTAAAATGTCCATCAAGGGATTCTCATTTCAAAAATGTTCTTAAAATATTAACATTGTTTATTTTGTTAAGAAGACAATTAAATCATATTATTTTTTTTTAATAAACAACCAATTGCGAGGGGTGAAGTCGGATGTTCGATCGAGCAGGGTTGCTATGAATGACGAACATTCACAATTATATTTCTAAAGCAGGTAAATGGTAAATCGAAAAATTACCCATTAGAACGCATTAAATCGCTCAATACACGTAAACTCATCTTGCCATTTTGAAATGTAACATTTTCGCGGGGGAGACCCCCGGACCCAAAACACCAAATCTCGCGCATTCGGCGGTTCGCAAAATAATCAAAATACATCGTAAAAATTATCTCATCCATCTAAATCGTAATATTTTGTCACGGAGAACCCGGACCTCAACACCAAAATCTCGACCCTTCGACGTCGCACGCATTTTGCTATTCATTTAATTTCCTCTTAGCGTCGCCATTGATATGGATGTTACAGGATTATATGTAATGATTTATGATGAAAAAGTAAATTAAAGTATATCTGGTTGTGGTGATAATTCTCCTCCTGTGTGGAACCTCTATGGGGGCCCATTTTTGGTCTTTTGGCGGATCATCCAGTGTTGTTGTGAAAAATTTACAATCTTTTAATAACAAGAATTCATACATGGACATGTTATTGGCCATAGATGCTGATGAAGGGATACAAAGTTTGTTCAATCAATGATTTGACCTATGTGCAAGTCACAGGGCTGAGAACATATTTTATTTGTTTGGTTAAAAGCAAAAACATTATTTATTAACTGTGCACATATCGGAATTCAGGGACTGTTAGAAATATATATCCTGTATTTCCTTCTGCATTCCTCAACTTCATCCATTTTGTAAACAATTCAAATTTTAACAATACTCACAACACGTTTTTTTTTTTCTCATTTTCGGCAAGTACAAAAACAACAACAATAATAACAATCATGCATTGGGTATTGATATTATTTTTTTTTTTGCAATTTTCAGGCAAACAACATGTTTCAAATTAATTCATATATTGATAATATATTTGATCTGCATTTCATATATTGATTTAATGAAAAAATTTATATTCAAGCACGTACTTGGTTGTCATTTTATCAAGGGAGATAAATCCGTTTTTGAAGGTTTTCCACAAAGTGGAAAAGTTAAGATTATTTCAATTCCAGCATTATTCAAATTTCAATTATAGCCTGGTCATTTCCTGGTCAACATCATTATAATTTAACACAATTTTATTAGATGATGTTTCAAGTAATTGTCGAGTATTATATACATGAATTTGAACATTGCCATGGCACAAATGTAATCTTCAATTATCATGTTTCCAATCAGTCTTAATCTAGCTTCTGTTTCAAGTGTGGAATTGAATTCACGATTCCGCGGGGGATTTTCAGTAATGGTAAAAACCCACGCGTTCTTTTGTAGTCAACGTAGTAATAACGCGTCACGGTGTTGTTCTCATTTAATGCCATTGCCGAAATAAATATGGAATTGTATTATGGGTAACTAGTGATACTGAGTGTGTGTTTACTTCCAATGAGTGATTTCTCTGACTTTCGGTATTTATACATATTTGGCCTATTTTCTCTGTGTTATATTATATGTCTGAACCCTAAAGAGGTAATAATATATATAATATAAATTTAGATTTCTACGAATTTAGCCGGGAGTAGCCGAATCTTCGTTACCTAGGATTATAGACGTTACTAGGCTATTGAATGTGTCAATTCGTAATTATTATCATTATTTACAAAACGTGAAAATGGCAGCTTTTACAACTCATTCAGTTCATTTTATGAACCAGTGCATATGTTGCAGTCAAAATGATATGCAGCAATTTAATAACATGTGGAGTTCTATATTTGCAATAAATCAATTTCTCGAAGAAATGGCAAGCAAAACTAAATCACCATAGTTGGAAAGTAAACACAAAATCAACGTTGATCACTAGTTAGCCATATAATTGTATATTCCGGCCAATGCGATGAATGAGGTATAAGCACGTTGGACTTTTTTACTACGTTGGACTCATTTTTGTACAAAGTAACGCATGTTCTTTAACTACGAATTATATGATGCAGATGTTCGTCTCGAGTTGGGAGTTAAAACGCGTCCCTGGGGATGTTAGCCAAAGGTTTGAATCTGACATATAGCCATAAACACATTCGTTGTGCCTTTATATAAGTGTATCGAGTGGATGTAACTTATTTATGCTTAGTATTATATACATGTATATTTATATGGACGTCCAAGCTACAGTAAGTTGGTTTCCAATGTTGTATTGTGTCTTGTCTTGTCGACCTTTTTTCATTAAGGCTTTTAAATTACTATAACTTGGTATTTTCGGGAATCACAGAAATATACACATATCAAAATCTTTTTTACTTTATTTTTTTTCCATTTTTTTTCATCATTCTTTTAAATATAGTTGTAACGTATTGTACCTACATGGACTTGGTACGAATGCCAAATCACACAAAATACCACACACAGCTTCTGAATACCGAATTTTCAATCCCAACACGGTTTATAGTATTATTAATAATCGTCATTGTTACTTTTCCTTATTGCTCGTGACTAACCACAGGGGGCTCAACTCAATGAAAAATGGCAGATGTTGTTGTTCATACTATATTTCTTGATTTTATGAGGAAATCATGAGAATTACATGATAGCTCATGCTAAATATTAAAGTGACGTCATTATCGATTTTTTAACTGACAATAATACGAGATTGAAAAATTATTAAAAAAACTCGAGATATTTACTATAAAACAGTAAATACTCCCGATTTTTTTAATAATGTTTTCAAATCTCGTATTTTTCGAAAAAAAATCATATGACTGTTCAATATACTCATCAAGTCCATCCTCCACAATACAAAAATTTGTATGACCATCCTTTTCCTGAGTGAGCCCCTGTGGACTAACACTACTACACGCAGGCTACAGTCATGCCGGGATGTGCAGGATCAAACAATTTTTTTATATTTGAACAAATAAATAAACAACTTGAGTTAACAAAATCAACGTCGAATATACACAGCGCTCTATAATAAATAAAGAAAATAAATTATATCAAATATTACAAAAGAAAAAATATCACAGAACAATAATAAATAATATAGAATATAAATATGAATAAAACTCACAATAAATATAAAACAATAAAAAAGAATACAAAATAATATAAATAAAAAAAAAAATAAAAACAGAAAAAGCATTAAACAAAAAAAAAATATAATATAATAATAAAACACAATGAAAAAAAATAATAAAAATATGATAAATATAACACAAAAGCTAAGAGATAACTAAAACACAAAAAATAAAAAAAATAACATAAATAAAAATAATAATAATAAAAGTGAGACAAATAGTAGAAATAGAATAAATAAAGAGAATAAAAAAAAAAAAAAAAAAAAAATAACAAAACATTCTTCTGTTCTATGTCGACAATCTTCCATGATATGATGTCGACTTAATGACTTTAACGATGTCGACATTATTAATCGTAAGTAAGGAACAATCGATTGGCAGACATATGCCACCAAATAGGCAAAACTTGAACAGTGCTGTGTCCATATAATTATGGTGGCATATGATTGCATCGATTTGCCGACTTAACGATCTTAATAAATGTCGAATCGTTTAAGAGCATTAAAAAGTCGAAAATACAATCATCGGAGATGTATCGAACACTACAACAGGAAGAACATAATGCGACTAATCAACAGACATGTACATGCCAACATAAATGATTCACACAGGCTATTTAAACGCAACAGCTAACTAACCGCCAGATATATGCCGTTGACAGCAATATCTGTCAGCGTTTCAGTCTGCGTGGTTAGTAGCAGTAATTCAGAACTGATCTGCCAAAGACTAACTAAAGATGTGTGGACTAATCCATCTGGTCTTGATGTAGGAAATTCGAAAGCCACCTTTCAATAGACTACTGCTGTTATATCCAGCAAAAGTATGGTGGCATATTTCTGCCATTGTTTATTTTTTAGGTCGAGTGTATTTAACGTAACTTTGCCGTGAAATTAATGTCGACCTGGTCGAGTTGTATTCATGCTTTGCTGTGATATTATATGTCAGGTGCATAGTCGACTTACTATCATATCTCCTGTGGAAAATTGATTTTATCTTATTACGACGAGATCCACGATAGTCAGTCGCATTAGTGTAAACTCGACTTTCCAATATAAAGACATATGTGGACTTTATATCTCAACAAGCCATGTTATAACTCGACTGGTCAACGTACTATATCATAAATTCATCTTATAAACTCGACTTGCCGACATAACTATCTGGTCAAAGTTGAGTTACCCTAAGTCGACCTAAACTAACTCGATGGCAGAAATATGCCACCATACAAAAGCCATACAGCAGAGATCGACGTTGATTTTGTTAATTCAAGTTTTTATTTATTTGATTTCAAAATAAAAAAAAAATGTTATCCTGCACATCCCGGCCATGAAACTGTAGTCTGCGTGTACGTAGTTGTTAGCCCGAGCCAAGGAAGTGTACGGCGAATTATTAATATATATAACCGTGGGTTGAAAATTCGTTTCAAAGCTGTGTGTGTGTTTTGTTGATTGGCATTCGTACCGAGTCCATGTAGTACATACCGTAATATACTATATTAAAAGAATGAATGAAAAAAAATTTAAAAAATGAAATAAAAAATTTTTATTTTGTATTTTCTTGTGAATCCCGAAAAATACCAGTTACGTAATTTTAAAGCCATAAAGGTCACAGTACAGGTACACAATACACATTGGGAAACCAGCTATACTTGTTAGCTTGGCCTGTCCATATACAATAAAATGTATATATACATAAATATTTACATCCCTCGATGCACTTATATAAAGGCACAACGAATTTTTGTTACGGTCTTAACGGTCAGATTCAACCTTTGGGCTAAAAATCCTCCAGGGACGCGGTTTTAAACTCCCAACTCGCGATACATCTGCATCTATTTTTCGTAGTAAAAACATGCGTTCTTTGTAGTCAAACGTAGTAAAAAAAAAGTCACGTGCTTATACCTCATTCTTGCCATTGGCCGGAATATACAATTGTGTTATGGGTAACTAGTGATCACGTGATTTTGTGTTTAATTCCAAATATGGTGATAGATTGCTTGCCATTTCTTCGGAGAAATTGAGTTATTTGAAAATATTTAGACTCCAAAATGTCTTTAATATTGCATGCATAACATTTTGACTTGTACATATGCACTGTTTTACTAAAAATAATGAACTGAATGAGTTATAAAACTGACATTTCCACGTTTTATATATAAATGATATAATACGAATTGACCAATTCAATAGGTCTAACCGTCTAATCTAGGATTAGCGAAGATCGGCTACTCCCGGCTAAATTCGTAGAATTCTAAATCTATATTTATATATTTTATTACCTGCTTTAGGGTTCAGAACATATACATATAACACAAAGAAAATAAGGCCAAATTATATATAAATACCAGGTCAGAGAAATCACTCTATTTTGGAAGTAAACACACACTCATGTGATCACTAGTTACCCACTAAAACAATTCCATATTTATTTCGGCCAATGGCATGAATGAGGTATAATCACGTGACTTGTTTTACTACGTTTTACTACAAAGAACGCGTGTTTTGTACCATTATGGGGGAAATCGCTCCGCGGATCGTGGTTTCATTTCCACCATTTGAAATTGTTAGCAATACTATCATATCATAGTTTATTTTCCATATTATTTCCAAACAAATAGTTATAAGTTTCCGCATAGCCCACTTAGCTTTTTGGGAATCTAATACATACATGTATGTACACATATACTATGAAACACGGGCTTATGCTTCCCGCCTGGTAAATTGGGACCTAGGACCTAACTCATTATGCTTCGGTAGGTTCCGTACGAAAATGTATCATTTTGTTTCTTCATAGATTGAAAGGTCTCAAGGCCCACTACTAATATTGTGAATTTCATGGCCCTGGGGTCTCGGGAATTTTCCCCAGAGGATAGGGTCTTTACCATAGTTTATATAGGGAAACACATTTATGAGCATTATTTGCTCAATTTTCATAGGAAACAGATGTAATGGAATCAAATACTCTTCATATATTAAAAGGTTAAATGGATATCATCACTGGCTGATTTCATGGGCCTGATAGGCCAATATATGGTGCTTATATACATTGTATGTATTTGTTTCATTCTGTATCCGAACTCTGGTGACCAATCAGAAAAAAAAGATGCATGGCTGACAGGTGGCTATGTGTTTTGT
>SAYR01074295.1:0-29940 GCA_004382745.1 Argopecten irradians irradians | reverse complement strand
TTTGAAATTTTAGTCAATTTTACCTCTTTTGGCCCCTCCTATAGCTCCCTGGGGGGTGGGGACCATATAATTCACAATTTTGATTGGCCTTATGCCTTAGAAGGTTTGTGCAAATTTTCATTGAAATTGCTTCAGCAGTTTTGGAGAAGAAGTCGAAAATGTAAATTGTTTACGGACATACGACGCACGACGGACGACGGACGACGCACGACGCACGACGGACGACGCACGACGACGGACAAAAGGCGATTAGAATAGGTCACTTGAGACTTCGTCTCAGGTGACCTAAAAATGTCAGCAAATGTGTAGTGTGTTTTATTCAATTATTTATGTAAGAAGTGTATAGAATGCCTATTGACACAAATTGATATCCGTTGTATTCCTTAGTAAGAATAAGCAAAACATTGTGATCAGTGAAAACATGACTATTAAAGGCTCTGCTTAGATAAGCAGAATACATTGAGAAATATACAACACAAAGAGATTTTACGAATATCAATTCATTTATTTTAATAGCGAATTATATTGATGCATTTAAATTTATTAAAAGTATTAAAAATTAAAGTTGAAAGGTAATATAGCAAACTAGATCTGAACTAGGCTACAATTTAACTCTTACACGAAAAGGAAATGTTATTTATTTCTCAAACACAGTCATAAAGCAAGAATGGTATCTTCTCTATTTGTCCATTCTTTTCCTATTTCCTCTTCAGATATTGAGTTCAGATGTGTGATACATGCATCACCCTACAATCTTAACAAAATTTTTCTTGTAATTCCGCTCCACTACGAAGCTCTATGATACGCTCCAATACAAAAATTAACAACTCTCCGTTCGGGGTCAACTAAGCATGACCCCGATTCTCTTGGAAATACAAATGCCTACTAATACGTCCCGAGGTGGTCCGATACTATAGCAGTGGTCATGCTGAGCCCGAATGGGATGCTGTTAGATCGTGTATTGGAGCGTATTGTAGACTTGTAAGTCTTAATTTTAATTAGATTGAATCACCCTACTAGCTGGAACTACTAATTCATATAGGGATTGGATTGCGCTTTTATGTTAACCATACTTGTTAGCGCCCCATATTGAATATATTCTTAGAGGAATTGCTCCATACAAGCATGGTTAACATAAAAGCGAAATCCAATCCCTATATTTACACTCACATGACTTTTTTATTTATATTTTATGCAATAAAATCGTCAGTTGAATGTGACGTAATTATTCAATAAAAGTCGGTCAAAAGTGGGAGGAGCTTACTCAATTGAACAGCGAATGATGACTTTTCACATAAGGTAGAATTATTCATCCGCGACGACAAAAAGTTCAATATTTTATTTATTGTAAAATAAACATGACAAATAAAGTCAATTTCAGAGATAATTTGATTTAATCAGATCAGAACTTTAAATATATATTCAATTTTGCTAAAAGTTAATATATAGCGTAATAACAAAAGAATTTGTACACGGCCACATGTGTGAACTCGGTGACCGTTATTGTGCAGCGAGGCGAAGCTGACGCACGCTTACACGCTGGAGTTTGCCGAAGTTGTCAAAACACCGATTTTCAAGTAGCTCAATGTGTTTGAGATGTCGTCTGACTTGACGATATTACATCCTTGGGAGCCATATGATTATATAATCTACGCTCATATCGCCATCGATAGATGAAACAAATTCACTTGTGTTCGATGGATACAATGTATTTGTGATGACGCGGAAGTGTCACCACGTGGATTATTAGCGGTGCATGATTTATAATACACATGATTAAATTCTCAAAGAACAAAGACAAGAGGATATGTTTATAATTGACCTCTATCAGAGGGTCTCACGCCCGTCCACCTCAAAGACTCGATCGTAAGACGAACAAAGGCACAGTGGTAATGTTTACATTTGACACTCATCATTTTTAACAAAAATGAAAGCACGTCGCCCCGGTCGGGATATTTTTCCATTTCTTTATACAATTGTTAATTTAAAAATTGTTTGAATCATATATACATATAAAACATGTATATATTGTTTACATTTTTCCAAAATCCTATGAAAAACAACAATATATACGTAATGTTGCGTCAAAATGTAAACAAAGCCATGTGTTTCTTTAAAAAAAGTAGTCCTTTTACGTTGCACAGAACATTTTCATACGCAAGTTCAAAGGTCAATGTTACCATGCAGTTATGGTAAACAAAATCGGTTAGTATTAGCGTATAGTGACCAAGCCTAGCAAGTGTAAATATAAAACAATGTGTACCCGGTATGCAAATTCACCCATACAAATGTGTTGAAAATTAAAATAAAAAAAAAATTACTCAAGATATTTTCCTCTGGCAAACACACGATTGTGATCCGACTAGTCAGATCAACACATATGGGTGGTGTTGCTTAAATCTCTACTGATGTTTTCTTTAATGTGTACAGATGTATATATGTTAACTCACAAACTACCAGTCATTAACTAGTTAACATCGTATATCGATAGATTAATCAATTAGTGTATGTTAAATCCATTTTTACCCCTTTTTTCAATAATTTTCTTACTTTTTGTACTTTGCTTTTAGCAGCCTAAAAAAATTACTCAAGTAGAAAAATTTGGTACAAAATAATCATTTTTGAGCTTAAAATCCGATTTTTTCATTTCCTACCTAGAAATCATTACATATATTGAATTATGTGGTCCCGATATGAATTTGTTGTTCTATTATGATCATTTATTATACCTTATTTGTCTACTTTGGTTGAAAAATGTTAATGTTATGACTATTTTTCAATTGTTAGTGAAATTCGAGATGGCGACCATCTTGATGACGTAATAACCGGAGCTTGTACAATGTTAACATTGTTTTTTTTGTTGTTGTTGTTTTTACTGATTGATAAAAGGTCAAATAACTGATTAGAAATAATGGTTTGCTGTTGGCAAACAATTTTGCTGCGTCAAGCCAAATATGAAAAATTTGCTTAAAAATTACCATTTTTGAGCTTAAAATCCGATTTTTTTCATTTTCTGCGTAGCATTAACTACATATATTGAATTATATGGTCCTGATATGTATTTGTTGTTCTATTGTGGTCATTTTGATGCCTCATTTATCTTCTTCGGTTGAAAAATGTCAATGTTATGACTATTTTTCAATCTTTAGTGAAATTCGAGATGGCGGCCATCATAATGACGTCATAACTGGAAGTTCATCCCAGTTTATACACGTGGACCCCCTAGATCCCGGCCTAGTAGTATGTATGTTCATAATTTATAATACAAAATACAATAAAATCGACAATCAAAACAAAATCATACTGAAAAAAAAAAACAAAAAACAGATAAATGTTGGGCTAAGACATAACCCCAAAAAGACATGGTATGTTTCCTCCACACAATACCGTATATGTGGTGAAGTCTGATGATTTATTGAGTTGGCTGATCTTGTTGGTAATCACCGTTCTTTCAGCTTCAATGCGTTACTCTCTAAGCAGTCTCTAAAATAGATGAAACGTGATGGTATTAGTGTTGTTGACGAATTGGTTCTCTTTTATAAGGGACGATTGAAACGTAGCCATACGGTATTGTCAATGCCCGACCAAAGTTTGCTCATATTGAAGAAAGCAGATTGAGTCCATGACGTTAGTCAAAGATCCATGTTGGACTTGTATGTCATCATTGATATACGATGCTGTTTTTAATTATGACTAAGACATCAATACATTTTAATAATCTCAAATGCTGAATATCGTTCATTCATTGAATGCATTGATCGTTGTCATTATATCATAGGAATACCATGGTGATATTTCCCTAACATCGTGCTAACTAAGTTAACGGTATTTTATATTTTGTCGCAGTTATAGAGAATGATAAAGCGGGCGAGTGTCCATGAGTAGTTAGTTAAGAATCCTGTTTGGTTTTGTATGCTATCATAATTGTTATTTATCCCATAAATGTTTCACAATATGTTTCACAATGGAAAAACCATGTGATATGTTTAATAGCAGTTGGTTATCGTTTATGTTTACACACTTTCGTACCTACGGCGCCTCTGAATGATCAACACCAAGATCGCTTGATTCTGATTGGCTCTCAACTTAGGGCTACTTTTCACAGCGCATTTTCTTTTAAATATCATAGTATTTACTGTTTAACAGCTAGTTGCTTATTCAAAGTATTGAACAATAGAATATTGGCTCTCTATTTATGTACTATATTTTAAAGCTCATGTTTTTTCCAAATTTGAAAATTAACTAACTCGAGTTTGATAAACATGATAAACAACAGTCACTTGTTGAGGAACCTCTATATATATCCTATGCTGTTTTCAATTGTCTTACATATCAAGTCATCTTTATGAGAAAGTATATAGTCATAATAATAAGTTCCATATATCATACGATTATCTAATGCTAATTTATGAGAAAAGATATTGTATTTACAGAACACAGTATATTTATGTGTATAGATAAACTAGAAACGAGGTCGATATATACTAAAACGAACAATGGGAAACGACAAAGCAAGCCGCCAGTCGTTGTCTTTGTCAAATTATATCAAATCTCAATTGCAATTGAAAACACTATTCTGCGAAGTGTTTTTTTATTAATCTGAAATAGCTTATGATTATGCTAACATATATGTCTTAAATATCAAAGAATTTAAACTATGATTTCGAATGATATTGTCCAGTCATCGAATTATAAAAATAAGTTTATTAAATTTAATGCATTGAAAGTCGTCATTATAACATCCGAATATGGTGACATGTTGCCATCATCGTATTATTTAAGTTAGCGCTGTGTCATCTCTTGTCGCAACTGTAGGCAGTAAGATAACGGGCGACATAAATATGAATCTGTCACCCAAATTACATTCATATTGCTTATATAATACCATTTGGTAACAGTTGATCACTTATATTACATTATCATATACACGTTTTGCGATAAAATGCGAGTAAAACGTTTACAATCAGCACCCGTAAGCAAGTGTCATTGGAACAGTATAGTTCATCCTGTCATCAGTAACAACATGGATATTAAAATGTCAAAATATTGATATTACACTTGATCTGTTTTAAACGTTAAAACAGTTATTTAATTGGAAAATGTCTATTATTTTTTTCGTTATTTTCATGATTTTAACAAAAAGCCGTTAAAATGAAAAGTTTTTGTGATGTAGTGATGTTTGTAGTGATAATTAAGATTTAAAACTGATTAGTGTCAAGCGTCTAGTTGTGATATCTTCCATTGCAACTTTAATGTAGTCAGTTACTAAATACGCGTCCATCTCGGAAAGAGTTTTACCCATACGTTTCAAATAAATATTGCCGTTTTTTGCCTATAACTGTATTTATTGTTGTTTTGGAAATCTCATCACTACAGATTGCAGCACATAAATGTAGAATATAATTTGGATCTTACAACGATATATATATAAGTAAAGTCTATTGTAATTCCTTGCAAGTTAACTTAGCTGCTCACGACGAGATCAATGATATTTAGCTGCGATAGTAAAATTAACTTCCGAAGATACATATGTCGCAAAGACGTGTTACAACTCGACTTACTGATGCAAATATCTCAACAAGTCCTGTTATGACTCGAAACGTCGACATACCTATCTCAGTAAACCCCTGGTTACCACACGACTAATACGTTGTCAGAAATATGTTGATATTTAGGGCATACTATCTTGTTTAAGAAGTATACAGTTCCCACTCTCACTTATCCTAAATTCGATGTTCACCATATCATGTCAGTCAGCGCATTTGAAAAAAATATTTTCAGTCATAACTACAAAATATGAATGGTCTAATCAAATGCCTAAATATGTATAATTATGCACATTTTATATATACAATATACCATTCTTGTTTAGAGATCAATTCGGGAAACATATCATTGGTAAAACATTGGACAACAATATAAAAATCATGACAGCCATTATGTCAATGGCCTCTAACATAATAGTAACGAAATTAATAATTAATTTCAATTCGAAACACACTATATGGAAAGAGAGAAATGACGTTTATTGAACAAGGAGATAACCCTATCATAAAAACAATGACAAAAGTTTTTTATAACTACAAATTTAACAAATTACATTGTTTTATGATTATATTTATAACCTACATGATACACGTGTTATAGACAATAGTCAATATGTTGATATTTTAATTGTTGTATGTCAATGTATAAAACACAGGTATCAAGTATTGACATGTGCTTTAACTAAATTATCTTTCATTATAATACTAATTATATTCAAGCTCTAGCAAGATATATAAAAAGACAATATCTTAAAAATAGGGTGGATGTCTGTCGCGTACTTAAACCAAATCATCTGTAGATATCTAACAAGACGATATTTCAAAAGTCGCGTGGGTGTTTCACATTATGATCATATCCCACTTTAAAATACAGTGACACTGTAATTTAGATCGCTGTCTTGTATGTTAGCATAATTATAATTAATGATTCTATGCTGTCAAGAATTGTCTTACAGGTAAATTCACCTTTGAAATTAAGATAACATAGTCATAATAATAAATTCCATATCTCGCACGATTATATAATGCTACATTATGAGAAGCATATATTTTTTAAAGAGCACAATATGTCAATATATACTAAACGGAACAACAGAAGACGTCCAAACAAGCCGCCAGCCGTTGTCTTTGTCAAATAATATCATATTGTAATTGAAGTTTGGAAACAACATTACACTAAGATGAATTATATTTATTAATCTGAAGATAGCTTATGGTTATACTACCATATACAACGTTATGTCTAAAACATCAATGCATTTATATTATAATCTCAAATGCTAAATATTGTTCAGTCATAAAATTACGTTATATGTTTTTAAGTCAAGGTATTAAAAAATGTCATTATATCATAGGGACATCCCTACCATCGTGCTATCTAAGTAAGTGATCTGTTATCTCTTGTCCCGATTGTAACACGTAACATTGCGGGCAACATGATTATGTATATGTAAATGTATACTGAATTACATTAATATTGGATTTATAATACAATTGGATATTAAACAGTAAAATGCAATTTAAACATTGGGTTTTATACACAGTAAACATTTGCAAACAACACATGACAGCAAATGGCATCGATAAGTACAAATGCTGTAACGTTTCCTTTGTTACTAATACTAATAAATACATTAAAATGTCAAAATATCGATTAAACATTCCATCTACTTAAAGGTTTGAATCAGTTATTTCATAGGAAAAATAGGAAAATACCAGTTATTTCGCTATTTTGATACCTTTGACCAAAAACCGTCACCGCAAAGTGCTATTTGTGATTTTATATTGATAAGTCTGATTCGAAACTGATTAGCGTCGAGCGTCTGGTGGTGGTATCTTTCTTAGTGATGAGAAAGAGTCCGGTTATTAAATATACTTAGATTTCGGAAGTAGTCATAACCATATGTCTCAAATATGTATTGTACTTTTTTGCCCTTGATTGTCCTCATTTTTTGCAAAACTCATCACTACAGACTGCAGTATAAAGGATATAATTTTAATCTAATAACGATATATATTAGATATGTATTGCATAGTATAATTATGTCGTGTCATATCTTTGTGAAATGTTTAAGGTAATCACGACGAGATCCATGATATTCTTCTGCGAAAGTTTATATTGACGTCTGAAGATGAGTATGCCGTAAAGACTTGTAATAACGCTACCCCGATTTATTGATGCAAATACCTCAACAAGTCTTGTTATGACTCGAAACGTACCTCGGTAAACCCCGGGTTTCTATAACACGACATACAATAACACGATGTCAGAAATGTGTCGTTATTTTGGACATACTGTCTTGTTAAAGTAAGATATTGTAGAATCCCCTCTCAGTTATCTTAAATCGAATCTTTAAGATATCACGTCGTCCTAATACATATAAGTCAGCGCATTTAAACAATAGTTTCTGTCATAAATACACAATTTATTGACCTATGCAAATGCAAAGTAATAAGGTAATTCATATTTCATCATTCTTGATTGTATATCAATTCGGGAAATATATTAGTTGTATAACATTATGAAACATAATAAGAACCATGGCAGCCGTAATGTTCGTTGCCTATGACATAATGATAACAAACTTACTAATTCATTTGCATTAAAAAATACTATATTGAGCTACGATTGTGGAACGAGGAGATACTGTGAAATTATGACAAAACACTAAATGCGTCACTTCATATAATTACAAATTACGATTTATTTTGTTATATGATTACATAACACCAATTCCACATGTTATAGGCAATAGACAATATGTCGATATTGTCATTGTTGTCTGTAAATGTGTGGAACACATGTACTTTAACTAAATTATCTTTGATAACAATAATAACCATACGGTATTTTAGCTCTAGCAAGGTATCGAAATAGACAATATGTGTCTAGTGGATGCTCGTCACGTACTTAAATCAAATCATCTGTGAGTACTATGCTTACTATACGATATTAAAAAATGGCTAGTCTCAATAAGGTAGATATCTAAATAGACAATATTTCAAAAGTCGCGAGGGTGTTTCACATTATGATCAGATCCCATTTTATACAGTGCGTCAATGCCATTTCAACAGGTAACACTGTAATATTGAAACGGATTTTGAAAGAAACGAGGATGTATTAAACGGTAGCAATCCTGATCATTTATATTGTATACATTACCTTATACACTGAGTCCTAAATGCTAAACCAACCATAACTACAAAATGTACTTACCCCACATTTCGGGCACTTCCAATACTATATTGAAAATAAAGAAAAATAAATGTGATCATGTGATAATGTGAACATAAGTAAGAATTCTTCAAAAATATAATTCCGTTTTGTTGTAGTTGTTAAACGTTGATAAATATTGATATAAAAATGGTATTTTGTCTCGTTGGTTTAATCCAATAACATTATTAGCATTATCACACAAAAGATAGATAGTGTTAACGCGGTGTTTAATTTATTTCGGGATATGACTTTATTCTACAATGTATATAGACATCCAGTCATATAATACAAACAAATCGAATTGCAATAAAAAAGTAGTAATGTCCAAGTAGTAAAGATATTCTGTTAAACACGTGATATCAACTATGTCATCACATTACTTTGTCTGTGTCTAGGTACTTTGCGTAGGGGACCATAACACTGTCACTACATACGAGTTATCCTTGGTAACGTCCCATTTCAGGTTAACATAACATGTAATGGTGTCTATGATGATACGTGTTATTAGGTACATCCAACAATGGCAAATCACCATCATACCATTTCAATTTCGGATGTAATACAAATTATTGAGACAAACCCTTAATGTTTCATCATTTGTTTACGGTTTTTCATATGGCGAAAGAAGAGTAACGTCATATTAATTAAATGGTTTGATTTAATCATTAATTACTTTCTCATATTTAGCTAGGTATGCAATACAATATGTTGATATCGGTCGTATTGACAATGTGTTATTGTAATGACAATGATAAGCGGGTATTTATCTCCCTTGGTTATATATCATATCTACATTTCTACCACAATGTGTCGATTTATTCAACTCTCAGGCCATTGGTTATATGTACACACCGTTGATTATATATATTGATATTCCACTAGTGGAATATAACCTTCCGGCGTTTTGATTGGTGGAGAAATTGACCTTTGACCGGTACTACTTTTTCTACCCCAATAATCTTTCACAATTACATGTAACATCAAAAACAAATCCGTGTGTACTTGTAGGAAACGCCAAAGGCCAAGGGTGCTTCATTCCGACAGTGACACGGACTAGAGTGGGTTGAACAATCCGCGCGGGAAAATTACGTCACATGCCGAGGCCACACAACTGTTAAATTTGCGCGCATATAGTCCCCGGTCAATTTGATTTAAAGAGAACGAAATGACTGGGTTTCGGATATCAAATACATTTAATCATCATTATTTTATAGAAATATTTGTGTATTATCAATTATTAAAGTAATAAAAAATAATTACGAAATTGAATGTTTTGCATATTAATTAGTTTCTGTATCATACAGGTTATATCACTACGCCTAATTTGCATACGGAACTCTAGCAAAAAAACGTGGGCCTATTGTCACGAAAAACATTGTGGTAGAAACAGGTCGCACCACTCGCAACTATTGGATATTGAATTAATTTCCCTCTCGTGAATTATTTTTTAAAAGTTACAAAAGACACTCGCTAAAGCTCGTGTCTTTTGTAACTTTTAAAAAATAATTCACTCGAGTGAAATAAATTCAATATCCAATAGCTGCTCGTTGTGTAACCTCTATGTATCTATCTATTACTATATCAATGTTTTCCATTTAAATAGTTCGAAGATTTTTTTTTATTAAATTCATCCTAGTTTAATATATAAAAGCTCTTATCAACAGTTTGATTGGAAAAATGTTAGTTGCGAACAAAGTGTAAAAACATTACCTGAATGTATGAATATAAGTTAAATATCATTACATCGTAAATGATCTGATTTTTATATCAGCTATCATGTATACCACTTAGATAATTACTACCAGTTTATTCATTATCATTACGGTTCCTCGTATAAAATGGCGTCGATGACGTAAACTTGGTGTAGCAAACATGTCATTTGGAAAACATATGATAAATCTTCGTAATATAGGGAATTCGATATGAGGCAGTTACATCATATTAAAATGATTTACGGAAACTCCGAGTTTCTAAGAAACGTAAAATAAGAAGGCAAATAGGTACAAATTATTATATGTGTACCTTTACAAATATTTACTGTAACCATTTCTAAGGACGAACCACGAGGTTACGTGGTTATATTTTGATATTCTGTTTCTGTTTCCGGTCATTGAGATACGTCATTTCAATTAGTACAGACGACGAAAGTGACTGAAATGGATTTTGATGGTTTGCAATTAATACCACACATTACATTTTGCACGGAAACAAACTTAATTTTGAGAAAATTGTAAGTAATGCTATTTTTTATGATTGCAATTCGCTAACGGATGTAAAAGATAAATCATATTAATGTTGATTAATTGCTTTACCTGCGCATGCTTTACAATATAAATTATCAGAAAATGTGTTACGATATTGTTTCAATCACATTTTTAATTCCAACAGTACATAATCCTTAAGTGGTTGTCTACTTGAGTGTTGCACTTTTATGCCTATTTACCAATGTTACAACGTAATATTAGATGATCTGCTGTTTTAGATCTGTTTGCTATATAATTATTGTTTAATAGTAATCTAGCAATTTAGAATGTGCCACTAATACAGGTGGCGGGTACTGCACAATTCTAACCGTCAGTTTTTCAAAACAAAACATCGGTACATACGACTGATGCATGTGCATCATGACTTATATTGTGACATGACTATCCTGTCAAGACATAGTTTTCGACCTTGTTATACATATCACAGATGTGTCATAATACTATATCATATTAAATCATGACGTACAAATTGATATGAAATATTGCATAATTGTCGTGGTGGACAGAAGAGTTACATTTGATACGTCCAGATGACATTATACAGTGCATTGCTTTATACTTTTTAAAACATTGTTTTTGGCCATGTAATGTTCAAGTACTAAACAATACAAGACTTTTTTTGTGTGAGTAATACCAGAAGTACAAAACATAATCACCATCACCAGAACATAGTGTCCAATGCATTAATTAGGCATTATAAAATAAGAACAAATATTCAATGCTACTGTTCAAATGTTGCTCAAATATCAAGGATAACGTCGTTTTTACTACATTTTTTAAAAATGTGTCTTTTGTGAAAATCGTTTCTAAAGCTACTTTAATTTGTTTGTTAAGCTGTTTGTTAATCAAAATATGAAATGTATGATTGCAGGTTTTTCGAGATGAAATCCAGGTGCTTTACGTGTTGTATTAATGACAACATTGAACTTTGAAAGTGTAACATAATTTATAGAATATAGTACCCACATCGAGGCGTGTGCTATGTTATCTTATTGAACTCGTTAAATGAAAACCACGTATTTGTGTTTAAAAATCATAGCGATGTTCTACTCAAAGTTATCCTTTAAAATAGCCTCCGATACTTGACAGGGTAGTCCCGGGTTGTTAGGGAAAAGATAACTGTGTTTTACTGAGGTAGTGAAAAGACAGCTCAAAAGCGCTTGACAATGACGTCATCGATGTATGCACAGAGTATTGTCGAGAATTTCATTAGATTTTTCATGACGCTTTACGACTTAATGTCGACACTATTAAATAACTCTAAATGACTTTTTTTTACAATATGAGAGATAAATAATTAAACATAGATATGTCAAGTGTCAAGTATTTGAACCCTCGTAAAAGTTTTTTGCCGCCAATTCTCGGCAAGCCTCGGGTTTAGATATCTCTGTCCACATGACAGACCTATGTATGATTCTATTAATTTCTAAATATTTTGGAATTCAGCTAACGATATTTACTGTATACAATATATACAAGCTGTCATGTGAGTGGACAGTATGTTTTTAGTTTTGTTCCAAATTACAAAGGCAGTGTACCGAAGTTTGCTACCCTTAGAATGAATTGACACACGTTTATTTTAATTTATTTCTCATGAATCTTACGTGTTGTTTGACAAAAATTTGTCGTTCTGAGTGCAATTCACAAATGTTGCCCCATGTGGTTTATATTGCGTTCTTTAAAATGGTGGTGAAGCGGAACAAACAATTTGCTACTGTCCTCATTAATTAAACAAATAAGGTAAGTATCAAAAAGGAATATTTTTAATATATCATGTATTATACTCCTATAGATAGTCTAAGAATAAATGTCATATTGATATGTTTTTATAATAACTGTATAAGGGAGATAATTCATTAATAGACAAAATAATAGTACAGTAGTGACAAAGTAATATATTGATATATCAGGTAATTGAGCCACTGATACTTCTTTTGAGGTTATCTCAGTTCTAATGGGTACATAATCCGATACTTAAATGTTATACATTCTTCTTAACTTTACTGTAACTATGTCACATGTACCATATTACTGGAATACCATAAAGGCCTAATTTTGACAGAAATTGCCCTAATTTTCAAAACAGGCCTAATATTGAGAGAAAATGACCTAATAATCAGAAAAAGTCTAATTCTGAGAAAACTGGTCTAAAAATAACCACCATGGTACTAATTTCCATGACCCCGGTCTAATATTACAGCAGCGGTCTAATTTTCAGTGATGGGTCTAATTTTCAGTGACCGGGTCTAATTTTCAGTGATGGGTCTAATTTTCAGTGACCGGGTCTAATTTTCAGTGATGGGTCTAATTTTCAGTGACCGGTCTAATGTTGGTGACCACAGTCTAATATTTCAGCGGTGGTCTAATTTTCAGTGATGGGTCTAATTTTCAGTGACCTGGTCTAATTTTCAGCGACCGGTCTAATTTTGGTGACCACAGTCTAATACTGCAGCGGTGGTCTAATTTTCAGTGGCAGGTCTAATTTTGATGACCCGAGTCTAATTTTATAGTGGTGGTCTAATTTTCAGTGACGAGTCTAATTTTCAGCGACTGGGTCAAATGTGATGGCCTCAGTCTAATATTACAGCAATGATCTAATTTAAGCGACCGCGGGTCGAATTTTGATGACCTCAGTCTAATTTCATAGCGGTGGTCAAATTTTCAGCGACCGGGACTAATGTTGGTGACATCAGTCAAATATTATAGAGACGGTCTATCTAGCCGAGCCAAATATTGAAGGACCACGTACTAGATCTGTCTAATCATTCAAAGGAGTTCACTGAAATTCCCCTATCTTGTGCCTTAAAGTTTCTCTACTAGTTTGAATTTTACACCATTTACTAAAACAAAACATCACTGATTATCTATGTCTAAAAACCGTCACTAACTAGTATAGTTTATTTACATCGTGTACATGTCTTAAATTATAGCTAGGCCTAAATAAAATAGTTTGTGGTCGATAACAAATTTGTCATTACTTACGTATTCATAAGACCGACCTTGTGTACGTATAGTGTATCGTCTGTAATGTAGCTTACGGCCGCTTGATAGCTATACCAATATACTTCCAAGCATTCATGTTTACAACAAGAACTTAATCGGTTTCTCAATAAGAGTTTCATACTCATTGTGTAATGAAGATGACCTTTATTTTAAGTTAATGTGTGCAAGCCTCATCCGCAGACTACACTCTTCAGCCTCCCGCTGTGATAGACAGATTTACCTGTGCCCGGCCGGCTAACTGGTCATCGAAGCAATGACGAAGAAGCCATCAGTAGGATCTGTATCTGGCGTTTAGTTATACGTAATGTTGTTCATTAATAAAATTCTTGCAATATTCCGGACGAATTTTACGTAGATATGTCGAAATGTGCTAAAAAATGTACAAATATACCCACTTCAGCTTGACTCGTGTGTGTTGTCATAGCGACGGCTGCTCCAGATCATAGCCACGGGCGTTTACCTGTAGACTTTTGTCAAAATGTACGCGTGTGTAGTCAGTTATGGTACATTGGTTTTCGATAGATGATCAAACTTTAGTGCGGTTATTGTGGTACGCATTATCAATCGAAGCTCCACTGTAGATCTGCTCAGATGTACGACTGTACAGATCGTACATACGTACATACGTACGTAATAGCTAGGTACATGTTCATATTATAAATACATGTTCATATTTTAAAACATATATTTAAATAGTAATTAAATTATTTATGTCTCAATGATTTATAAGTTGATGTCTCCGTATAGAAAAAAATTCACACTTATATTTGCTGATGCAATTTTGTAAAAAAAAATGCAGAATTGTTTCGATTTGTATTTCTGGTGTGGACTACGATGAGTGATTATCTCTACTTATTTAAATGATCTAGTTTAAATTGTTAAAGGTATTTTTAATCATCCATCATGTCATGCTTAACATCTTGGACAAGATGTTCAGGTACAATGTCTTTATAATATACGTGTGAGTTGCAATGACGTGGATCATTTGATCGACTGTCAATCAATCACGGTATTTCCCTGTGCTAAGAAGAATGACCCCCCCCCCCCCATATTGTCTTGTTCACAAGACGATCTACCAGCGAAACCATGTACTGGTATTTGACATCACAGGTTGTGATTTTCACAATTTATATTTCCGTAAGTTACACAACTAACAAGAGTATGCAGGGTCATCATTATACACGGATGTATTGTCTTGTGTTGAAATAAATATTTCAAAGGAAGCGTATAAACATATGCTGAAAATAAGTTTAAGAATGTCACTTGTTGGACATGCAGAAGAAACACATATAGTGTAGAATCTGTGGATATGAATTAAAAATTAATAAATTAATGCTATCCTTTTATTCACTAAACACGTAACATGGGTAAGAAAACTTCAAATATGTCGGCAGATTTAGTTAATTAAAAGATATCGCCCATAGCTGTCTCTCTGATTCTCATTCGGACACTTAAATTTAGCTGAAATTAAAGCGCCGTTTAAATTAATTAAGAAAAAAAACCGTAAAAATCGCATGATGCACATCTCAAGTAAAATCGTCGGGTCAAGGATTTATAAGTCCCATATACGTCATTGGTCTGGGTAACGATGCCGCTGTCGAATTACCTCGCTCATGTTGACTCGCTTATGTTTTTATATGTTATTCTGTTTAATTTTCTGACGATGATATCAAAACCGCATAAAAATCGGCCGCTGTGCCGAGATACCGTCCTCAAAATTGCGATTATACCTGATCCTCGGTCTGTTTAAGCTGTAAGCTTCTTTACCAATTTATTACCAAGTATTGCAACTGAACTAAAATACATAGTCTAAAGAGATCACCTTGTATACGTATTAGATGTGCACGGCTCGTAATCCTGATACCAAGCAAACATTTAGATTGTATATCAAACTATTCTAAATCTCTGTTTTAAGCAATCATCTACAGAGTGATGCAGTACGTTTATTGGTCATATAAATTATCATTATCATTATATGTACAGTGTAACTTCCCAAAACCGAACCTTCTTAAAACCGATCACCTCTAGAAACCGAACATGGATGTATTGTATGTACGGAATGAATTCCTCTTTATTAATAGTATATAAAATTTCCCAAAACCGATCACTCCCAATTCTCACTACCGGACCGATTTTGAGATCGGAATAGTCAAATGTAACTAAAATACACTTCTGAAAACCGGCCTTACCTGAGTGAAACCGATAGGATGCATATCCCATTGAGGTCTGATCAACCGACTGTGAAATACACACGTACCTGTACCATAGTTGTCGCATGCCATGTCCTGGGGCATAGATGTGAAGGCACACGATAATTATACCCGATATGGTGGTGTAATTATTTAATCATGTCAATTGTTTAGATATATAACGAAGGTCTACCACGTGCACGGGGTTTGTTTACTGTAGGAAAACAAGCAGAGCTAGTAATAAAGAGAAAGTTTCGTATTCAATTCACACGTTTTTTTTTATTTAGATATGTAAAGTTGTTTGATAACGTAAATTATCTGTATGAAGAAGCCGAAGCCATGTATTGTTTTAGAGAATGACTATGTCATATATTGACCGGCATCGACTGATCATCGTGTAATTAGACCATATAATTTGATTCTTGACGTAACGTGAATTGAAATTACATGATTGTCAATTGACCGACCGCCAGGTGTAATATAGCCACGCCTCGTGCTCGCAAACGCACGTGTTTCTATTCAATGTCGGAGCAAACATCGTAGCACACACAATACAAAATGCAAAGTCATGTGTGTGATTGACAGCTGGCGATCCGTCAATTTGCTCATTCCCGTGGATAGTTTCACTTTTCTTACGTAATCTGGTACCCCTCATGAGACGATGTTGTCCATCGAAGTATACAGGTAAAGATTACAACACAGCTTGACATCAGCTAAGAAGAAGATTTGGATGACACATATACATCTTAGTCTCAGTTTTTCTTCACATCCGTGTATGATCTGTTTTTCAAATAAAGACACTAATTAATGAATGAATTTCGCAAAATATGAACAAGTCATGTGCAGTATGAAAGCTGAATGTTTTTTTGTCAGAACAAATGGATCGATATATATCACTCCACTTAATGATACATACATGTATTTGTGTTATGACGGTTCTCAAAACTTGATATGTATAATTAAAGCCGCCAATCACAATTGAATTAAAGGACAAACAAGTATTGTATATTGGTAAATAAGCAATGAAATGAAATTTGCTCTCAAGATACATTGTCAGACATAATTACTTTGATCAAGGACGTATATGAGAGGATTAAGTCACATTGAGGTTTTGGGAAGTACAACGCAGGAGCTTTTGTGTTTGTACACTGACCGTGACGTTGGGCGACGACTGATTTTCCTTTGATATCCGCCGGCGCAGCCTTTGATGTAGCTTGCGGGTGCGAGGGTTATCGTCTTACTTTCTGAAGCGGACCGTCATTTCATGAGCTGTCGTATGGTTTTTAAACGAAAATTTGAGACATATATTCTAAATCTTACGTCCTTAAAGCAAGTAATAAACGTTGTAAAATTTAATTAACTTTACATGTTTTGTTTGACTCGATAAGACAAGTATTTGTTGAGAAAAATGGTTTTTATTTCCAGTTCATAGACGTGTCGCGTGGTGTTTAGTAATGTAAAGGGACAGTGACGAATCCTCCTCACTTATAAATGCTTGCTTATATGCAAAATCATGCCATATATCATGAATGCGTAACAATTTTATAAAGTGAGTTTAACTAGGAGACATCAGACTACCCGGGTCGGGTCATGGATAGTATAATGAAGGACGTATCAGTCCTTGAACTAATTTTCATGTATATAGTTATAGAAATATTAGTTCGTAACATATTTACACAACGGTATGTTTACATGTATGATGATAAAATCATTGTTAGAGCTTGAAAGTTTCCTCCGTCTGTATACAAGGTTGGTTAATTTTATTATTTTAAATAATACGAAATAAAACTTCATGAGGCTAAATTGGCCCTATAGCAGCTAGTGTCGACGGGATGAACGCGTATAAAACTGCTATTTTGTTAATTTGTTACCAAACATACATTTATCATTTTGTTGCCTTAATTATATATGTATACATGTATACAGTTTCACATCTCATTTTTTTCTTTTTGTCTCAAATTTGCTGGATAAAAGATATGATTGATTGATGTTGGTAAAAACACGAGAGCGTATATAATGTTATATCATTTTATTGGTGTCAAAATGTATCCTCTTCAACAGCTATGCATTATTATGTTATTTTGATATTTTCTTCAATCTTCTTTGGTAATACGATATCTGAAACGATAACTTTCAAAGAAACAACTTTAGTAACACATATCTACGGGTAAGGTGACCGCCTTATATCCCTACGGCCCAATAGTCCGAAGGCCCGTCAGTCCGAAGGCCCATTAGTCCTAAGGCCCGTTAGTCCGAAGGCCCCATAGTCCGAAGGCCCCATAGTCCGAAAACAGATAATATAATTGGGATTTATATGCGAACAGTACTTGAAATGAAACAAACGTTTATTACAGTTTTCGATGCAAAAGATTTGTTGTAAACCTGCTAAGGTATACTTACATGTATGTGACTAAAGAATTGATACGGAAAATGATATGAAACAACGAAGAGTAGCGTATTTTCAAAAAGAGCATTATCTTGAAATACATAAACGTATCTGATATTAAAGAGTATTATTTTTTATATGTACAATGCAATTCTGTTTAATTCCCCCCCCCCCCAAAAAAAAAAAATATCATTATGCGGACCATTTCCATCATTATGGGTAGAATAAACCATTCAGAGAATGGGGAAGTAAAATTAAGTCGTAAAATACATGTAGATATTGTACAATATAACGACGTTTACAGGTATAATAAAAGTCATTTTTCGGTAAGATTTGTTTATATACTTTATTAATTCATGGAGCAATGTTAATCTTAATGTAATACAGTGTACAAAAGGCTAACAATCGGAATTTCAAAGCTTGCATATTTGTAAAATAATCCATAGAATGTATGCTCTATAACTTGCAATATTTACTAATATTCGGACTAACGGGCCTTCGGACTATTGGGCCTTCGGACTAACGGGCCTTCGGACTATTGGGCCGTAGGGATATAAGGGTGTCACCACGGGTGGTGAAAACGCTCGTGGCTATGATCTGGGCAGACTTCGCTTATACGGTTGTGAGGTTTGGGGGTTTTGTGATTATAAACTTTTAGAATGTCTCCACCTTAAATTTTGTAAACATATTCTTAAGTTGAAAACATCAACACCCAACTTCATGGTATACGGGGAACTTGGTAGGTTCCCATTTTCTATCAGTATTAAAGTTCGCATGATTGGCTATTGGACAAGGATGATAGAATCATCACATAACAAGCTTAATTACAAACTGTTCCAGATTACTAATAATTATAATACACAGTGGTTAACATGTATTAAAAGTATTTTTGAAGAATGTAATCTTGTTAATGTTTTCGAGAGAAGGGAATTCACTAGTTCATATTGTTTGAAAAAAGTTATTTTCCATGTCCTCAAAAGTAATTCTATAGATAGTTGGAAAAATTATGTTTTCAACTCTCCGAAAGGTATCAATTATAGAATTTATAAGCATGATTTGATTTTTGAAAACTATTTGATTGTTCTTCCTCCACGTCTGGCGAAGGCCTATTGTAAATTTAGAACATATAATGTAAAACTAGCGGTTGAATGTGGCAGATGGATTAATATACCAAGACAACAACGATTTTGTAGCATGTGTAACTTAAACGAAATTGGAGATGAGTTCCATTATTTATTTAACTGTACTGATGATCACTTAGTATCCAATAGAAAGAAATTTATGTCTATATACTATTATGAAAGACCAAATACTTTTTTGATACTCTATTTAATTATGTAGTTAACAATGAACTTATTTAACTTACAAAATTTATAACTATTATACAAGACCGACTTAATTCAGTTCATTAATATAACCAGTAATTGTTAATGCTGTTTACATGTATATGTCCTGTTTATATATTCTCTACACTACTGTGTGTATGTTTACGAGAATAAAATCGTTGTCATCATTGTCTATGACTACACACACACGACTGTGTCAAACGCGTACGGTAGTGGGTACATTGTACACATCCAAGCATTAATTAGTTTTTTTCTTCTGTAAATGCCGACATAAAATAGTCCGGAATATTGCGGAAATTTTATTCATAAAAACAACATTCCGTCCCCAATAAATGGAGTTCCGGATTAGGAATCTTAATAACTTTAACGCCAGATATCGGTAGTCCATACCAAAAATACAAATCGAAACAATTCTACAAAATATTTTACAAAGTGCAACAGTAAATATATGTGTGAAATATCATTCTATAATATGAACATGTACACACCATGGTGGATTATTACTTACCAGAATACAACGTTTTACGGATATAATAATATAACAAGGACGTATATAAATCAAACTCATCATCGAAATTTCAATGGTTCTGCTAAATGTTCACCGACATGATGTCTATCGAAAATCAATGTACCATAACTGACTGCAAACGCGTTCATTTTGACAAAAGTCTACAGGTAAACGCCCGTGGCTATGATCTGGGGCAGCCGTCGCTATGACAACACACACGAGTCAAGCTGAAGTGGGTATATTTGTACATTTTTTGGCACGTGACGACATATCTACGTAAAATTCGTGCGGAATATTGCAAGAATTTTATTAATAAACAACATTACGTATAACTTAAACGCCAGATACAGATCCTACTGATGGCTTCTTCGTCATTGCTTCGATGACCAGTTAGCCGGCCGGGCACAGGTAAATCTGTCTATCACAGCGGGAGGCTGAAGAGTGTAGTCTGCGGATGAGGCTTGCAGACATTAACTTAAAATAAAAGTCATCTTCATTACACAATGAGTATGAAACTCATATTGAGAAACCGATTAAGTTCTTGTTGTAAACATGAATGTTTGGAAGTATATTGGTATAGCTATCAAGCGGTCGTAAGCTACATTACAGACGATACACTATACGTACACAAGGTCGGTCTTATGAATATGTAAGTAATGACAAATTTGTTATCGACCACAAACTATTTTATTTAGGCCTAGCTATAATTTAAGACATGTACACGATGTAATAGACTATACTAGTTAGTGACGGTTTTTAGACATAGATAATCAGTGATGTTTTGTTTTAGTAAATGGTGTAAAATTCAAACTAGTAGAGAAACTTTAAGGCACAAGATAGGTGATTAGACAGATCTAGTACGTGGTCCTTCAATATTTGGCTCGGCTAGATATAGGCCATGGGCTAGGAGGGTCCCACATGCACCCCCCCCCCCCCCAAACTCCCGAACCAATATTTTTCTTAACCCTTATGACCCACTGATCACAAATCAAAATGTTAACATTGCATTAATTTGGATGAACTTCCGTTATGACGTCATCAAGATGGCCGCCATGTCGAATTTTACTAAAAAATGAAAAATAGTCATAACATTGACATTTTTCAACCGGAGTAGACAAAATGAGGTATCAAAATGACCACAATAGAACAACAAATACATATCAGGACCAATAATCCAATATATGTAGTGATTTTTACGCAGGAAAATGAAAAAAATAGGATTTTAAGCTCAAAAAATGGTATTTTTTTAGTAAATTTTTCATATTTTGCTTGACACAGCAAAATGTTTTACAATAGACAAACTATTATTTCTAAACATTTTTTGTTCACTAAAATCAGTTTAACCAACAAAAAACAAAAAAACAATGTAAACGTTGTATAAGTTCCGGTTATGACGTCATCAAGATGGCCCCATATCAAATTTCACTAAAAAATGAAAAATAGCCATAAACATTGCCATTTTTCAACTGAAGTAGTCAAATGAGGTATCAAAATGATCACAATAGAACAAAAAATACATATCAGAGGACCAAAAAATCCAATACATTAGCGATTTGTACGTAGAAATGAAAAATAAATTTTAAGCCCAAAAATGATCATTTTTAGCAAATATTTCATATTTGTCTTCACGCAGCAAAAATGTTTCCAGCAATTATTATTGATCGTAATCATTATTTGATATCTTTCAATCAGTAAAAACAACAACAAAAATATATAAAATGCAAAAAGAATTTTGTTATACCATCATTTGTTACAAAACATCACCATTTGCACAGGGCATATCAATGTTATTTTTTTCCAAACCGCCAAACCACTGCAGTTTCCTCGTGTCTTAGAATTTCCTGAAGTATAACATCGGCTATTGAAAATTTATATCCCTAAACAAATTTGAATTTAAAAGTTGCTGGAATATTTAAGTGGAACTTCAAAAATAATTCATTTTATGTTTAAATTTT
Source organism: Argopecten irradians irradians (assembly GCA_004382745.1). Lineage (NCBI taxonomy): Eukaryota > Metazoa > Mollusca > Bivalvia > Pectinida > Pectinidae > Argopecten > Argopecten irradians. The sequence continues at coordinate 7,526 of SAYR01074295.1, read as the reverse complement.
GTAGACTAGTAGCGTCTCAAACTGAATATTACATCAAAACGTAAACTAATAGCTATATTGTATTCAAAAATTAAAACTGAGGTAATTCTTCATTCCGTAAATACCATGGACACTTTCCGAAACGTTTTGTCTTTTAGGAATGAGCACATCCAGTGTTATTTCCTGTGTATAACGTAAGGAAATGTCAGATGGCTACTTAACAGTGTCAAATATTTCTTTTCACTGGTTCTTGTCTTCGATGGCGATTGAGCTGATGAGCTGATGGAAATACATTACCGGTTCCATCTGTTTGTAACATGTCAACGTACCATGGCCAGATTAACATAAGAAACATCGGTTTCAGGGATGTGGAAGCATCTTCCTGTTCCAACCTAGTGATTCACATATCGTAATATGATGTTCCAGACTTCCCCGGCAGATCACCAGATCCACATTCTGCAAAGGTTGAGCTGGTTCTCCTGGATTCGTATGAAGCACAATCCTCATTCTCGGAACCCTCAGTGACCATAGATGGCACCAGAGGATCTTTGAGTCATAAATGAGGTATGCAGTGAGTTCCATATTAAGTGACCAAGACTGGAAAGCCCACTGTAAGAGAACTTTTTTTTTCTGAGAGTCTTCAATGGTCTCTTTACGCATACACATATGTGAACACAACCAGCACTGTCCAAAGGAAAGTGGGAGATGGATCAAAACCCAATGAAAAAACATTTTACATTTTATGCTCATTATATATACCTCGATATATATCACCTGTGAACCATTTTATGTCGCACGAGGGTCAAACGAGATTTATGAATGTTTAAGGAGAACTTAATTCCACCTTCGAATAATGTGATCTCGGAGTAGTTTCCATTATACCGGGGAAGTCTGAACAGCATATACGATATAGTTAGAATCTGAGGAATCCACATCTGTCCGTAGTTTCCTGATATGAACATTGACGCTATGGAATGAGGTCATGAAAGATGACAGCATACAAACAAGCACTGTAATGTAGTTCACATCAAATCATCGACACTTGAATGACGGACGCTCTTGCTTTCGACGAATTATATCATAATATCTCTGATCTTTATTCCTGGGATGACTGGACTAGTCCCACTTATCAAGAACAATGCCAATTCTTTCACAGTTGCCATATCGGTAGCAGCAAGGCGAGAAACAACGCACAATGATAATGGTAACTGTAGCCATTTATTAACCATTTATTATTTTATGCTTATGCTATGCCCATGAGCAAAGTAAACAGATGAAGTGTTTCACGTTTTTCAAAATCCACAAACGTTTTGGACAACTGCCTAATATATAAACGGAATCAACAGGACTAGCGTTACATTTTTTACTTTATGCGATAGTGTAGGTGTTATTTTTTGCTTTAAAAATTATTTTTAGAGACGCTGGTTTGATCCGAAATTAATACATATTGCCAATTATACTGCACCCGTATGTTTGCACCTAATGACATAACAATAATTGTCTTTTGCATTTCTATATATTTTTGTTGTTGTTTTTACTGATTGAAAAGATATCAAATAACTGATTACGATCAATAATAATTGTTGGGAAACATTTTTGCTGCGTGAAGACAAATATGAAATATTTGCTAAAAATGATCATTTTTGGGCTTAAAATCTTATTTTTCATTTCCTACGTACAAATCGCTAAATGTATTTGGATTATTTGGTCCTGATATGTATTTTTTGTTCTATTGTGATCATTTTGATACCTCATTTGTCTACTTCAGTTGAAAAATGGCAATGTTATGGCTATTTTTCATTTTTTAGTGAAATTTGATATGGCGGCCATCTTGATGACGTCATAACCGGAACTTATACAACGTTAACATTGTTTTTTTGTTTTTGTTGGTTAAACTGATTTATTAGTGAACAAAAAATGTTTAGAAATAATAGTTTGCTATTGTAAAACATTTTTGCTGTGTCAAGCAAAATATGAAAAAATTACTAAAAAAATACCATTTTTGAGCTTAAAATCCTATTTTTTTCATTTCCTGCGTAAAAATCACTACATATATTGGATTATTTGGTCCTGATATGTATTTGTTGTTCTATTGTGGTCATTTTGATACCTCATTTGTCTACTTCGGTTGAAAAATGTCAATGTTATGACTATTTCCTTTTTTTTTAGTAAAATTCGAGATGGCGGCCATCTTGATGACGTCATAACCGGAAGTTCATCCCAACTTATGCAATGTTAACATTTTGATTTGTGATCAGTGGGTCATAAGGGTTAAGAAAAATATTGGTTCGGAGGTTTGGGGGGGGGGTGCATGTGGGACCCTCCTAGCCCATGGCCTAATAGACCGTCTCTATAATATTTGACTGATGTCACCAACATTAGTCCCGGTCGCTGAAAATTTGACCACCGCTATAAAATTAGACTGAGGTCATCAAAATTCCACCCGTCGCTTAAATTAGATCATTGCTGTAATATTAGACTGAGGCCATCATAATTTGACCCAGTTGCTGGAAATTAGACTCGTCACTGAAAATTAGACCACCACTATAAAATTAGACTCGGGTCATCAAAATTAGACCGGTCACTGAAAATTAGACCAGGTCACTGAAAATTAGACCACCGCTGGAATATTAGACTGTGGTCACCAACTTTAGACCGGTCACTGAAAATTAGACCCATCACTGAAAATTAGACTCGTCACTGAAAATTAGACCACCATTATAAAATTAGACTCGGGTCATCAAAATTAGATCGGTCACTGAAAATTAGACCAGGTCACTGAAAATTAGACCACCGCTGGAATATTAGACTGTGGTCACCAACTTTAGACCGGTCACTGAAAATTAGACCCATCACTGAAAATTAGACCCGGTCACTGAAAATTAGACCCATCACTGAAAATTAGACCGCCGCTGTAATATTAGACAGGGTCATGGAAATTAGTACCATGGTGGTTATTTTTATACCAGTTTGCTCAGAATTAGACTTTTTCTGATTATTAGGTCATTTTCTCTCAATATTAGGCCTGTTTTGAAAATTAGGGCAATTTCTGTCAAAATTAGGCCTTTATGGTCTTCCAGTGTATGTACATAATGTGGATAGTTTTTTTTCTCTTCTGAATATTTGACGTGTTCATGTCATAAGTATATTTACAGCATATATTCTGTAATGACAATAGGAAACAGAAAGTATTTATCGTCATATGAAATAATCTCGTAAGTAGCGTGAACAATAATTATAGATACATTCTTCTAGATACAGATTTTTGGAGGCACTTTTTGAGCACTAAGAGAACAGAGGCAAAAAATGTAAGACATCACCGTGTAAATGTAGCAAGATACTCATTCTCGGAAAGGAAAGACATGTAAGGATTAGATAACAGCCAATAAAGGTTAATAGACAGGTAATACAAAGACATGAAACAGTATCATTCACATGTAAAACGTATATATCAAAATACTTACTAAAATATTCGTCGTTCTGAGTACGATTCGCGTGGTTGAACAAACGATAAGGCTACTATCCTCATTGCTGATATATCAACAATGATCAACATTATTTTTTAAACATGTTACTTCAGTTTTTTTCAATCTCTACTGCAAGCTTTTTAACTTTCACTTATTGTCCATTTAAATGAATAGAATAGAGTGGCGTATTATTATAGCAGTGACAAATTATTTTTACTATAGGTTTGTTTAGCAGTTTCATTCTATATATTTTGCAGACAAAACACCTTTGTTACTTTGAACGTGAAGATATGATACCAGTGCTGTATGATTATTTCTAAATAAACGGGTAAAATGACACTGTATTGTTATATTGAATCCGATACTTTGACTTCAACCAATTTCATTAAATAGATAAGAATGGGCAACAGGCTAGGCCTATATAAGCCATTTTCTAGCCAGAAATTATACAAATTAAATTATGTACATGTATTCAGTTGATTAAACAACATATTTATCAAACAGAAAGGTAAGTATAAAACAGAGAATATTATTAATATACTGTTATGTATGACAATAAATACATGTTGTTATTAGATAAAAGAGATAACTCCTATAGATTTATTATCAATACATCCTATAAAGGTCATATCATTGATTTAGGTTATATAACTTTCTAGAATATTATCATGTTTGTAAACATGTCGATTATAAGTAGATATCTAGAATGATCTATTTCCAGAAAGTTCGAAAGTTCTGTGTGTTTATTTGTTTACTGTTTTTAGTTAGATATTTCTAGAAGTTGAAGGTTCTCCAATATTCTTGAATTAGGGTTTAGCTATATATACACCAGCTGCCCAAGGCTAATCAGAACTGTAGTAATAAGACATGTAATTAGAGACATATCAAGAATTGTACAGCGTCATATAAGAATATATTGGGAGAGCTATTGTGACTTTATCTGTGGATTATTATAGCAATTTGTGTGGATTTATTCATATTGCCTGGAACTTTAAAAATCATCTGTGGACATTCATTTTCCTCGTAGATTTGTGATTATTGTTAATTTGAAACCTGGAAGGATCAAGGACTATACCAGGACATTCGCATACAGATAAGTAACACTTTAAATCATCGAATTACTCTTGTACCACCACCAGTTACTTTAGATATTGTAAACCATCTCTGTATAATATTGTATATATATAATTAAATTGTGTTTTGAATTAAGCTGCTGGTTTCTCATTTCTGTTATTCGTTCATGTAACAATACCATGTATTATACTCCTATAGATAGTCTAAATATAAATTTTATATGGACATTTTTAATGATTGTATTAGGGAGATAATTCATTCATAGACAGAATAATACAATGTAGTATAGTAGTGATATTATATATCAGGTTAGTAAACCACTGATACTTCTGTTTGAGGTTTTCTCAGTTTTAATGGGTACATAACCCGATACTTAAAGGTGATACATTCTTATATACTTTACTTTTTACTATGTCACATGTTCCATATAAACATAATGTTGATAATAAGTTAGAATGTTTTTTATTCTGAATATTTGACGTGTTCATGTCATTAGTATGTTTACAGCATTTATTCTGTGATGACAATAAGAAACAGAAACCATTTATCGTCTTGTAAAAGAATCTCGAAAGTAACATGGAAAATTATAGATATATTATTATACAGATTGTATGGAGGCAAATACAGCGCTGAGAGGACAGAGGCAAAAACTGGCCAGGATACATCACCGTGTACATGATTAGATAACAGACAATAAAGTTAGATAGACAGGTAATACCCAGACATTAAACAGTACCATTCACAGTTTAAACGTATACATCAAAATATTTTCTAAAATGTTTTTTCATCCAATTTTTACTGGAAATGTTTTTAACATCATGAATGTGAAGTATATACTTCACGGATATCTTTGTTTGATGCAACCGAGCTGAATCATCTACAACGTGTTATTAAACGAATACAAAGCTAATGATAACCCCCAAACCATGATACTATTTTTGTCGAAAACCATTGACCATATCTAATAGACGATGGTTTGTTTTACTGTATATATGTTTATTATCCAAGTCGAACGACTGTGTGATGTGATTTTACTGTTAATGTCCGTAACATAATTGAAACAAAAAAGAGATAATCCATTTATGTAATTGTCTAACTTAACAACTCATTGTTTGGATTTCATTTAAAGATCAAAAGGTTTGTCAGTTGACATTTTGATATGTTACAAAACTATTTGTATCCCGATTCGGCTGACGTTATAGTATACCTATGTGTATATGTCCTGTTTTGGTAAACACTGTATAATTTCCGACAGTATTTAATATGACAACACAATAGTTTTTTCTAATATAAAAAGACACACTTTTGTAACATTGTTCAATTAGATATAGTTTATTCGACTTTTAAAAAGTTGGAGTACTCTGAATTGTATTGCATAGTATCTTCCGATAAAGCAGTAAAACAAAAGACGCTATACAATAGCACGAAGATAAACAATACGATTACGAATAACGAATAGGTTCAGGGGAATACACTTAATCAATTAATATCATTACTGAAATTGTCATCTACATAATTACTGGAGAGCCTTTAAAATTAAGAAAAGAAAGATCCGATGACAGCGAACAGTTTATCAATTAGTTTTCAAAAGATGTAACGTATGATAATAACAGTGTGCGCTGTTTGATATTTTATCAAACCATAAGTACGTTGTTAGTATTAAAACTAGAAAACATGAAATGTAATGTAATGGAATCATAATATTACAAACTTTCAGATCAGGTATTATGAAACTTAGTTAGTCAGATATTTTATAACTATATTCAATTCCGACAACTTAAAGTCGATACCTTCCTATCATATCAACATAGGTATAGGTGCACAGATGATATCCAAATTACAGACATATAAATATATGTTATAAAAATTGCAAATGGAATATTTGACTGAGATTGACTATTTAGAATTAATGTATAAAGGTTACTATTTTAAAATTATGTGTGTCTACATTCATACTATTTATTATATTTTTGGAGTTTGTGTAATTTTACTTATGATTTACGTGCTATTTTTTATATTAGAAGCATCCAATGATTCATAACAGCAGTAATATATTTTAATCTATTAGCGGAATATGTGATATTTAATCGATTTCTTTATTAAATCTCTTCATTGTGAATGAATGTGTCAGTTCTTGGAATATTGAATATGATATTCACTATGCGATTTAATATGCATTATTTGTCGTTTTTTAAAACATTTTTACAATTATGTTTACAGAACAAAACAAATAAATATACCAATATATTAGTTTATATTATGTATTTGATATGTAATGTTTTAGCTACGTGGCTAAGTCCTATCGAACTGGTGTTGATAATTCATGATTAATTCACACATCTTGCTAAAAACATGTACAGCGATGATTTGATATTATTCTGTAGGGAACACACCTGATATGTAATTGTTTTTTTTATTAATGTATTGGATTCGGATTTCTGTTTACTCTAATGATTAATCTTAAAACTGCATTCATAGTTGCGTTTGATTGTGATAATGTAAACGATTTAGAAGGGGTATGTAGTTAGCGTCATGTAATGTATTTGTATCAGGTGGTATATATCTACATAAATTAATCATTTTTCTGCGTTCAACTCGAACATAATACAGTCACATATCCGTAAGTCGAACTGCAAAGAATTCGGTTAATAATTCGAGGAACGAGGAGTATTCGAATCATCCGTGGTATGTCATTTAGTCAAATATTCAAATTATGATAAAAAAATGTATGTCAATGACATGGGTTTTGTGTTTAACAGTATTTTGATTGTTCCTAAAAACAATCTATTGTTGTAATACAACTAGTGTATACAAATGGATAAAATGTACATAACAATGATTTAAAGATGCTCCACCGCCGACAGAGCATAAATGATATTCATTATTTAAACAATAATTGGTCTTCAATCGTGTATATATATGTCTAATTTACACAAAAAATAATATGGAATAACTCATGTTGCCTTTGGTGCTTGTGCAATGAGTACTTCATTTCATATAGGATAT
>SAYR01074279.1:0-10417 GCA_004382745.1 Argopecten irradians irradians | reverse complement strand
TATTCCCTGTCATGTATACACTGACCTGGTATCCCTGTAACGTATACACTAACCTTGGTATCCTTGTTACGATACACTAACCTTTACCCTGTTACGTATACACTAACCTGGTATCCTTGTTACGTTAACACTAACCTGGTATCCTTGTTACGTGTTACACTAAACTTTGGGTATCCTTTTACGTACTTACCACTTAACCTTGTATCTTGTTACGTATAACACTAACCTTGTATCCTTGTTACGTATACACTAACCTTGCGTATCTTGTATATGTAATACACTAACATTGGTATCCTTGTTACGATATACACTAACTTGGTATTCCTTGTTACGCATATACACTACCTTGGTATCTTGTACGTATTACACTAACCTTGTATCCCTGTTACGTATACACTAAACTTTGGATCCTTGTTACGTAATACACTAACCTTGGATCTTGTTACGTATACACTAACCTTGCGTATCTTGTTACCGTATTACATAAACCTTTGGTATTCTTGTTACGTATACACTAACCATGGTATCCGTCAGTATTACACAACCTTGGTATCTTGTTACGTTATACACTAACCATTGATCCCTGTTACGTATAACACTAACTTGGTATCCCTGTTACGTATACACTTAACCTTGGTATCCCTTTACGTATACACATAACCATTGGATATTCCTGTTACGTATACACTAAACTTGTATCCCCCCATGTTACGTATACACTGACCTTCTGGTAAATCCCTGTTACGTATACATAAACCTTGTATCCTTGTTACGTATACACTAACCTTTGGTATCCCTGTTACGCTTATACACTAACCATTGGTTATCTTGTACGTATACACTAACCTTGGTATCCCTGTTACGTATACATAACCTTGGTATCCCTGTTACGTATACACTAACCTTGGATCCCTGTTACGTATACAACTAACCTTAGGATATCCCTGTTTAGTATACACTAACCTGGTATCCTTGTACGATACACTAACCTTGGTATTCTTGTTTACGTATACACTTAACCTTGGTATCCCTGTTACGTATTACACTGACCTTGTAATCCTGTTACGTATACACTAACTTGATATCTGTTACGTATACACAAATTGGTATCCCTTGTTACGATATACACTACCTTGGTATCTTGTTTTCAATACACATAACCATTGTATCCTTTGTTACGTATACCTAACCTTGTATCGCTGTTACGTATACACATAACCCTTGGTATCCCTGTTACGTATACACTAATCTTGGTATCCCTGTTAGTAAACACTAACCTTGGTATCTTGTTACGTATACACTAACATTGTATTCATAGTTACATATACACATAACCTTAGGTATCATGGAACTTATACACTAACCTGGTATCCTTGATTACATATTACACTGACCTTGCGTACCAAGTATGTATACACTAACACTTGGTATCCCTGTTACGTACTGCACTGACCTTTGAGTATCTTTCTTACGTATACACTGACCTTGGTATCCCTGTTACGTATACACTAACCTTTGGTGTCCTATGTTACTTACACACTAAACCTTGGTATCCTTGTATACGTATACAATAACCTTTTGGTATCCTTCGTTAGATACACTAACCTTGGTATCTTTTAACGATACACTAACCTTGGTAAGGCGGCTATCCTTGTTACGTATACACTAACCTTTGCGTATCTTAGTTACGATACTACACTAACTTGTATCCCTGCGCCACGTTATACACTTAACCTTGTATCACTGTACGAATATACACTAACCTTGGTATCTTGTTACGTATACACTAACTGGTATCTTGTTACGATATACATAAACCTTGGATATTCTTGTTACGATTAATAACACTAACCTTGGTATCCCTGTACGTATACACTAACCTTGGCTGTCCTGTACGTATACACTGACCTTGGTGTCCCTGTTACGTATACACTAACCTTGGTGTCCTTGAATTTACGAATATACACCAACCTTGATATTTTGTTACGTATACACTAACCTTATGGTATCCCTGTTACGTATCACACTAACCTTGGTTCCTTGTTACAGTATACACTGACCTTGGTGTCCCTGTTACGATATACACTAAACCTGTTGTCCTTTGGTTACGCTATACATAACCATTGGTATCCTTGTGTACGTAACACCTAACATTGGTATCCCTGTTACGATACACTAACCTTGGTATCCTTGTTACGTATACCCACTAACCTTGGTATCTTGTTACGTATACACTTAACCTTGGTATCCTGTTACGTATACACTAACCTGGATGTCCTTTGTACGTATACACTAACATTGGTATCCCTGTTACGTATACACTTAACACTTGTTGTCCTTGTTACGTAACACTAACCTTGGTATCCCCATTTTACGAATACACTGACCTTGATATCCTTGTTACGTATACACTAACCTTGGTATCCCTGGTCACGTATACACTAACTTGGTATCCCTATCACGTATACACTAACCTTTGGTATCCCTGTCACGATATACAACTAACCTTGGTATCCTTGTCAGTATACACTAACCTTGGTATCCATGTTACGTATACACTAACCTGATATCCTTGTTACGTATACACTAACCTTGGTATCACCTGGTCACGTATACACTAACCTTGTTATCCTTGTATACGTATACACTTACCTTGGTATCCCTGTTACGTATACACTAACCTTGGTTATCCCTGTACGTGTACACTAACTTTGGTATCCCCTGTTACGTATACACATAAACCTTGGATATCCCTGACCACGTATACACTAAACCTTGGTATCCCTGTTACGTTATACACTAACCTTGTATCGCCTGTCATGTATACCACTAACCTTGGTATCCGCTGTACGTATACACTAACACTTGGCTATCCTTGTTACGTATACACTAACCCTTTGGTAATCCCTGTCACGTATACACGTAACCTTGGTATCCCAGATCACGTATTACACTAACCTTCGGTATCCCTGTCATGTGATACACTAACCTTGGTATATCCTGTTACGTACATTACACGTACCTTGATTATCCCTGTTACGTATACACTAACCCTTAGTATTCACTGTTACGTATACACTAACCTTGGATATCCCTTTCATGTTACACTAACCTGGTATCCCTGTTACGTATACACTAACCTTGGGTATCCCTTGTCATGTATACATCTTGACCTTGTATCCGGTTACGTATACACTAACCTTGGATCCTGTTACGTATACACTAACCTTGCTTCCCATGTTACGTATACACAACCTTGGTATCCTTGTTACGATATACACTAACCTTGGTATCCTTGTTACGTGAACCCTAACTTTGGTATCCTTGTTACGTATCTACAGCTAACCTTTGGATATCCCCTGTTCGTATTACACTAACCTTGTATCCTTGTTACGTATACACTAACTTTGGTATCTTGTTATGTATAAACTAACATTGATATCCTTGTTACGATATACACTAACCTTGGTATCTTGTTACTTATACACTAACCTTGGTATCTTGTTAACGTATACACTAACCTGGGATCCTGTACGTATACACTAACTTTGGTATCCTTTGTTACGTATACACTTAACCTTGAGTATCTTGTTACGTATACACTAACCCTTGGTATCCTGTACGTATAACACTAACTTGCGTATTCTTGTTACGTCATACACTAACCTTGAGTATTTTGTTACGTATACCACTAACCTTAGCTTATCTTGTTACGTATACACTTACCTTGGTATCTTGTTACGTATACACTAACCATGGTATCCCTCGTCACGTATACACTAACCTTGGTATCTTGATTACGTAACACTGACCTTGGTATCTTGTACGTATACACTAACCTTGGGGTATTTTTTCTTTTTTTAGGGTTTTACGTTACACTTAACCTTGTATCCCTGTTACGTATACACTAACCTAGGCTGATCCCGTTACGTATACACTAACTTTGGTTATACCCTAGTTATGTAATAACACTAAACCATGGTATCCCTGTCACGTATACACTAACTTGGTATCTTGTTACAGCTATACACTAACCTTGGTAATCCTTGTTACGTATTACACTACCTAGGTATCTTGTTACGGATACACTAACCATTGGTATCCTGTCACAGTATACACTAACCTTGGTACTTTGTTACGATATATACACTACCATGTCATCCCTGTTACGTATACACTAAACCTTGGTATCCCTGTTACGTATACACTAACTTTGGTATTCCCTGTTACGTATACACTAACGTTGTATCCCTGTTACGTGATACACTAACCTTTGCGTATCCCTGTACGATATACACTAACTTGGATATCCCTGTTAATGTATACACTAACCATGTTATCCCTGTCACGTATACACTAACCTTGGTATCTGTTACGTTTATACACTAACCTTGGTTATTCTTGTTACGTATACACAACCTTGGTTATCTTGTTACGTATACACTAACCATGGATATCCCTGTCACGTTATACACTAACCTTAGGTATCTTGTTAGTACTACACTAACCAATGGGAGTCCCTGTTACGATATACACTAACCTTGGAAATATCCTGTTACGTATACACTAACTTTGGTATCCCTGTTACGTATACACTAACCTGGCTATTCTGTTACGATATACGACTAACCATTAGTATCCCTTGGTTTTACGTATACACTGACCATTGGTATCCCTTTACGTATACACTAACCTGATATCCTTGTTACGTATATGTACTAACCTTGGTATCCCTGTTACGTATTACACTAACCCTTGAGTACCCTCTGTTAGGTATACACTAACCTTTGGTATTCCCTGTTACGTATACACTAACCTTGGATCCTTTGTTAGCGTATACACTAACCTTTGGTATCCTTGTTACGTGATACACTAACTTGGTTATCCTTTGTTAGGTATACACTAACCTTGGTATCCCTGTTAGTATACACTAACCTTGGGTTATCCTTCGATTACGTATACCCACTAACCTTGGGTCATCATTGTTATGTATACACTACACATGGATATCCTTGTTACGTACACACTACCTTTGGTATCCTGTAGTTACACTAACCTTGGTATGCTTGTTACGTATACACTAACCTTGGTATCCCTGTTACGTAAACACTAACTTTGATCCTTTTACGTATACACATAACCTTGCGTATTCTTGTTAACTATACACTAACCTTGGATATCCTTGTACGATATACACTAACCTTGTATTTGTTACGTATACACTAACCTTGGTATCTTTTACGTATCACTACCCTTTGGTATCTTGTTACGTATACACTCACACTTGGTATCTTGGTTACGTATACACATAACCGATGGTATCCCTGTCACGTATACACTAACCTTGGTATCTGTTACGTATACACGACCTTGGATATCTTTGTTACGTATACACTAACCTGTGGTATCTTGTTACGTATACACTACCTGGTATCCCTGTTAACTATACACTAACCTTAGTATCCGCTGTTACGTAACACTAAACTTTGGTATCCCTGTTATGTTAACACTAACCTCGGTATCCCCTGTCACGTATACACTAACTTGGTATCTTGTTACGTAACCACTAACCTTGGTATACTTGTTCGTATACACTAACATGGTATCCCTGTCACGTATACACTCAACCTGGTATCTATGTTACGTATACACTACCTATGGTATCCCCATGTTACGTATACACTAACCTTCGGTATCCCTTTACGTATACCACTAACCTGTATCCCTTGTTACGATATACACTAACCTTGTATCTTGTATACGTAATACACTAACCTTGTTATCCCTGTTACGATTATACACTGACCTTGGTATCCCTGTTACGTATACACATAACCTTGATATCCTTGTTACGTATACACTACCTTGGTATCCACTGTTACCGTTATACCACTAAACCTTGGCTATCTTGGTTACATAGTACACTTACCTTGGTATTCCCTGTTACGTATACACTAACCTGGTATCCCTGGTTACGTATACTAACCTGATATCCCTTTTACGTATACACATAACCTGGTATTCCCTCGTTAGGTATACACCCCTAACCTTGGTATCCTTGTTACGTATACACTAACTTGGTATTTCTTGATTACGTATACACTTAACCTTGGTATCCCTTGTTACGTATACACTTGGACTTGGTATCCCTGTTACGTTATACACTAAACCTTGACTATCCTTGTTACTGTATACACTAAACTTAGGTATCCCTGTTTACTATTACACTAACCTTGGTAATCGCTTGTTCATGATACACTAAACATTGGATATCCTGTTACGTATACACATAACCTTGGATATCGCGATTACGTATACACTAACCTTGGTATACCCTGTTACAGATACACTAATCTTGTCTATTCCCTGTTAGTAAACACTAACCTTGGTATCCTTGTTACGTATACACTAACATTGGATATCATTGTTACTTATACACTAACCTTGTATCATTGTGACTATATTACACTAACCTTGGTACCTTGCATTACGTATTACACTGACCTTTTGTAACCCAGTAATGTATACACTAACCTTGTATCCCTGTTACGGTTGCACTGACCGTATTGTATCTTTCTTACGTATTACACTGACCTTGGATATCCCTGTTACGTACTACACTAACCTTGTGTCCTTGTTCACTACACACTAACCTTGGGTATCCTTGTTACGTATACAATAACCTTGGTTCCTGTTACGTACTACACTAACCTTGGTATATCTTGTTACGTATACACATAACCTTGGTATCCTTCATGATTAAGTATACACTAAACCTTGGTATCTTGTTACGTAACACTAACCTTGGTATCCCTGGCACGTATACACTAACCTTGGTAATCCCTGGCCAACGTATACACTAATCTTGTTCTTGATTACGTATACACTAACCTTTGGTATCTTGTTAACGTAACACTAACCTTGCGTATCTTGTTACGTATACACTAACCTTGGGTATCCCTTTACGTATACACTAACCTTAGGTATCCCTATGTTACGTATACACTAACCTTGGTGTCCTGTTACGTATACCCACTGACACTTGTGTCCCTGTACGATATACACTAACCTTGAGTGTCCTTGTTACGTATACACTTAACCATTGGTATCTTGTTACGTATACACTAACCTGGTATCCCTGTTACGTATACACTAACCTGTTACCTATGTTACGTATACACTGACCTGGTGTCCACTGTTACGTATAACACTAAGCCTTGTTGTCCTTGTTACGTAATACACTACCTTGGTATCCTTAGTACGTGATACACTAAGCATGGTATCCTGTTACGTATACACTAACCTTGGTATCACCGTTACGTATACACTAACCTTGGATATCTTTACGTATACACTAACCTTTGGAATATCTCACTGTTACGTATACACTAACCTTGTGTTCCTTGTACGTATACACTAACCTTGGTATCCCTGTCACGTATACACTAACCTTTGGTATCCCTGTTACGTATCACCTTAACCTGGTATCCCTGTTACGTGCTACACTAATCTTGGTATCCTGCTTACGTATACACTAACCCTTGGTGTCCTGCTTACGATATACAATACTTTGGTATCTTGTTACGTATACACTAACATTGATCCTTTTCGTTATACACTAACCTTGGTATCCCTGTTTACTATACACATAAAGCCTTGGTATCCTTGTTACGATATACACTAACCTTGGTATCCCTGCTTACGTTACACTAATCTTGGTATCCCTGTTACGATATTACACTAATCTTAGGTATCCTTGTTACGTGTACACTAACCTTGGTATCCCTGCTTACGATATACCTAATCTTGGTATCCTTGTTAACGTGTACCTAACCTGGTTCCTTGTTACGTATACACTAAACTTGGTATCCCTATTACCGTGATACACTAACCTGGTATCCAATGTTACGTATACACTAACTTGTATCCCTGTTACGTATACACGAACCTTGGTATCCCTGTTACGTATTACACTAACCTTGGTATCCCTGTTACGTATACACTAACTTGGTATCGCTTTACCGTAATTCACTAACCTTGGTTATCCCTGTGATAGGTATTACACTAACCTTGGTATCCTTGTTACGATATACAGCTAACCTTGTATCCCTGTCACGTATACACTGACTTTGGTAATCCCTGTTTGTATACACATACCTTGATATCACCTGTTACGTTATACACTACCACTTGGTATCCTTGTTACAGTATACCACTAACCTGAGTTTCCTTGTTACGATTACACTAACCTTGGTAATCCCTTTTACTATACACTGACCTTGGTATCCTTGTTACGAATTAATACAATCCCACCTTGGTATCCCTGTTACATTATCACCACTACCTTCGGTATCCCTGTTAGGCTATTAAACTAACCTTGGATATCCCTTTACGTATTACACTAACCTTGGTATCCCTGTCACGTATACACTTACCTTGTATCCCTGTATTTATCAACCTTACCTTGGATCCCTTTACGTATACACTAACCTTGGTATCCCTGTTACGTATACATAACCTTGGTATCCCTGATTACGTATACACTAACTTTGGTATCCGCCTGTCATGTATACACTAACCTTGGATCCCTGTTACGTATACACTAACCTTGGTATCCCGGCATGATACACTGACCTTGGATATCCCTGTACCTATACACTAACCTGGCTATCCCTGTTACGTATAACACTAAACCTTGGTATCCCTGTTACGTATACAACTACCTGGTAATCCTTGTTACGTATACACTAACCTTGGTATCCTTGTTACGTGTACACTAACTTTGGTATCCTTGTTACGTTATACACTTAACCTTGGTATCCCTGTTACGTTAATACACTAAACCTTGGTATCCTTGTGTCATATTACACTAAACATTGGATCCGTGTTCACGTATACACTAACCTTGGATCGCTGTACGTACTACACTAACCTGTGTGATCCCATGTTACGTATACACTAACCATTGGATCCTGTGCTACGTATACACGAACCTTGGTTTCCCTGTTTGTAAACACTAACCTTGTATCCCTGTCAACGTTATACATAACCTTGGTAATCCCTGTCATGATATACATTAACCTTGGTATCTTGTTACGTATACACTAACCTTGGTATCCTTGTTACGTATACAACTAACCTTGGTATCCCTGTTATGTATACATAACCTTGTATCCTGTACATGTATACACTAACCTTTGGTATCCCTGTTACGTATACCACTAACCCTGGCCCCTGTCACGTATACACTAACTCCTTGGATCCCTGTAATGTATACTACTAACCTTTGCGTATCCCGTTACGTTACACTAACCTTGGTATTCTTGTTAGGTATCACTGACCTTGGTTAATCCCTGTACGTTATACACAACCTTGGTATCCCTGGCACGAACTACACTTGGATATCCCTGTTACGTATACACTTAACCATTGATATCCTTGTCTATACACTAACATTTGTACCTTGTTACGTATACACTACCTTGTATCGCTGTACGTTATTACACAACCTTGGTATCCACTGTTACGTATTACCACTACCTTGGTATCCCTGTACGCTATACACTAACCTTGTATCACTGTGTAGTAAACACTACTTGGTATCCTTGTTACGTATACACAAACATTCGTATCATGTTACTATACACTAACCTTGGATTCATTGTTACTTTTTTATACACTAACCTTGGTATCCCTTGATTACGTATACACTGACCTTGGTACCAGTAATGTATACACTTACCTTGGTGGATCCCTGTTACGTATGCACTGACCTTTGTATCTTGTTACGTATCCACTGACCTTGGTTATCCTTTACGAACACTAACCTTGGTGTCCTTGTTACTTATACACCTAACCTTGGTATCCTTGTTACGTAATACAAATAACCTTGGTATCACTTGTTACGTACACTAACCTTAGGTATCTTGATTAACATATACACTACCTTGGATGTACCTTGTATACGTATAACTAACCTTGGTTATCCTGTTACATATACACTACCGATGGTATCCTTGCTTACGATACATGACCTTGGTGTATCCCTGTTAGTAACGTATACACTAACCTTGGTATCCCTGTTACGTATACACTGACCTTGGTATCCTTGGTACGTATACACTAACCTTGGTATCCCTGTTACGTATACACTAACCTTGGTATCCCTGTTACATATACACTAACCTTGGTATCCTTGTTACGTATACACTGACCTTGGTATCCCTGTTAGTAAACACTAACCTTGGTATCCTTGTCACATATACACTAACCTTGGTATCCCTGTCACGTATACACTAACCTTGGTATCCCTGTTACGTATACACTAACCTTGGTATCCCTGTTACGTATACACTAACCTTGGTATCCCTGTTACATATACACTAACCTTGGTATCCTTGTTACGTATACACTGACC
>SAYR01074232.1:219-19502 GCA_004382745.1 Argopecten irradians irradians | reverse complement strand
TACATGTGTATAAAGCCATCAATATTAGATAATGTATAACCATATACTTCTAAACAAACTACATACACAAATAAGTCTTGTTTACTTCTGGTCAATGCTTATTTTTTTGCAATAAAATCATGTACAAATAACATGTATATGGTTTCCTATAAATTTTCATTATTTTTATGATACTAATGGTTTGAGCAGCGAGAACAATACTTCGGTATTCCTTAAAGATGCTCCACCGCCGACACAGCATAAATGATATTCATCATTTGAACAATAATTAGTATTTAATCATGTATACTAGTCTAATTAACACAAAAAAATAATATAAAATAATTTTTTTTGCCTTTGGGTCATGCGCAATCAGTACTTCATTCCATATAGGATATAGTGCCACAGAATTTTTTCGGGATGCAATTAATTATTTTTTTATTTTTTTAACTTGAAGTAACATTAGAAGCGCAAACTTTTCAATGGCGGTCATGGTGTAAAGTAAGTAACTTTTGTAATCGAAGAAAAATACTAAATCGTCTGCTGCTGTTGTTGATTGTGAAAAAATGCCATTTGTCAGCGGTGGAGCATCTTTAAATAAAGCAGTACAATGAATTATAAGGTAAAAATCAAGAAGATTTTGCAGGAGATGCTCTTAAATCTTCTGCAGAACCATTTACAATTTTTCAGAGAAAATGACGCAATTTGTGCTCACAAATTAATAAAGACTCAATAAATATCTATACTCACAAGGGAGCTAACTCTGTAATATGCAAAGAATGAATATTTTCTGCTTAATTTTTTTATTGTTTTCCAGTGATTTTATCATCATTTTGTAAGCTGTGAAACGTAATGAAGGTGGCACACTCAAAGCTGATTATATACATATATATATACTGGTACTCTTATGTTCAAATCTTCAATTTAGGCTGACACCAACAGCCATTGTCTCAGGAATAAATAGATAAATAAGTCAAAACAGATACTTACTCTTTTAAAATTGCTTTATCTACAACTTTTTTGTCTTCAAATTCTAATATTTCTTCAAAGCTTTGATCATACCTGCAATAAACAATCAAAGTACTCAAAGTACTGCAAATACAACGCATCAGAAAAAGAAAAATAGAATGAAATCAAATGAATTTCCAAAATCAAAATATATAAACCATATTATAAAGACTTTAATATCAATTATTTCAAGAACATTACAAAGAAAACAAAAGCCTTCATTGAAATGAGTTTTTATCCTTAATATACTCTTGTTTCTTATGATGCACATACACTTATTTTGGTAAAACCATGCACATATGAGGGCAGCCTTATAAGTTATTTTGCCTTTAACATATGATTAGTTTACTTTAAAACTCTTATGTCTATAAGCCTTAGATAGTAAGTCCAATTTGAATTATCATTAACAGAGATTATGTAAGTCGGACAGAGGAGTCACCAGCAGGCAACAGTTGACCTTGATGGGTTGTGTATTACATAACACTCTGTGTATTCAACCAATCAGAAGGCAGTCTTCCCATGACTACTGATTGGTCCCAAGGAATATTATTCAATGAATAGGGAATTAATGAATTGAAGTTTATGAATGAAATGGTTCAAGAGGTCACCACTAGATGTCATTGTAGGGCAAGTCCTACTCAGTCCTACACATCAATAGTAAACCGGATAGCATTAATACAAACGCTAGTCACATTGTATTAAAAAGCCCGTTTCAAAACATGCGTTGCAACTTTTTCATACTTAGGGTCCTTTGAAATGTCTCTCCTACTGAAAATATGTAACAAGTATTGACCTTTTCCTTGTTTACAAATGTCGATTACCTTTGACCTTTTCCCATGATTACAAGGGTATATAAAAGGGGTGATAACCTTTGACCTTTACATTGGTTACACGGGTATATTACAGGGTTGCATGAAAACATTTGAACTTTAACTGTGTTTTCAACAGTAAACTACAAGGTAATGATTTGTGTATGTAGGTTTCAGGTTTCCAAAGAATAATATATATATTTACATTAAGTATACTACTTACCAGCTCTTAACAAGGTTGACGGAGGGCATGCTACGTAGATTTTTTGGAAGATGTCTGATCTCCTTCATGATATTTGCCAACCTAACTGGTAATTCATGTCGAAGAAACACAAATGAAGTTTCCTCATTTCCTGTCTTTGAACCTGAAGTTACAAAAAAATAGTTTCACTATGATGATATATAATGATAACATATTCCTGATAATGAATGCCAAGTGTTCCTTCCACTTTAATCAACCTTAATCACTGAACCAATCTCAGGTGTACATGTATGTACATCAATTTTATATATACATGTACCATACAAATATTCAAATTAAAGTTTTTGAGTGTTGATATATTATCCAGTATACATATGTATTTGCTAATAATTTATTGGACATTGCAACCATAATGATCAATCTGATTAAAATACAGATCCTTATACCCACTCTGTTCAATAGAGGATCTGACAACATCCCATAGTGGGTCATGTCCGGATGACCCCGCCAAGATTCTGGCAGCAGCAATTTGTTTGGTCATTTCTAAAGCTCACCTGCATGTGACCCCTAATGGGATGTTGTCAGATCCTCTTATCCAACATAGTGATAATAATGGATCTTAATTTTATCATATTGTATATTGATGAAACATATACAAATGACCATCATGCAGTAAAGTTGGATTCATCTGTTTCTGCATCAATGCATCATTCGGCCCAGGCCTGGTGATGCATTAATGCATCATCAGGGCTTAATAAGCTAAAATAAAGAAGTTTCTTGTTTATAATATCTATCTTGCAGAGTGATTTATCACTTATATTCATTTGTGACTTGGTTGGTAAAAAGCACACTAGCTAATAGTACAACCTAGCTAATGATTATATATATAAAGTACAAACGCAGTATATTTCATACAATTCATTGACCATCAAACTTATACAAACAATAACATTTCTATTCTGATAACATTGTCAACAACATTTCTATTCTGATAACATGGTCAACAACATTTCTATTCTGATAACATGGTCAACAACATTTCTATTCTGATACCAGGTAAGATAACACCCAGACCATAACAAATACCAGTTATCAGTAACAACAACCTAGCTACAGATAAAAAAACACGCCAGTTAAAACGTGAGTCAAAACGTGAGTCAAAACGTGTGTATTTACAAACAATCTGACCTAGCTAGGTCATATCGGCACACACACCCACTCTTTACTTAGAATTAGGACAGTACTGCTTGACCGACCTTTAAAATAAGTACATAAATACTCGCATCTTCAATATTGATTGACCAACCTATACAATATAGCTTATACATCTGAAAAACTGCTTGACCAACGTATATATACATGTATCAAAATTTAAATATGTCTTAATCAACAGTGCTTTCAACCTATAATTTATAAATTTAAATGCACTATATCTTATAAACACTGCTTGAATTTGACCGACCAATACACACCAAAAAGCCTGGAATTTTACAACATTTTGTGACCCTTGGGTAGAGACTGAGTAACCCTAGCTATATATATATACTCTGCTTGACCAACTTAAATACTGCTTGACCAAAGCTATATATAGCCATGTTTGAAACTATTTTGTATTTGAAACCTTTTTATAAGTGGACGCTATATAATAATGACTGATTGACATAAGGTAGAGGACTTGTGTATGACTTTCACTTTCATTGTTACTGATCATGATGGTATAAAATAGATTCAAACAATTCAAATAGAGGGTTAATAGCAGTCTTCATGTCATATCATCGGTCAGTCACCACAACCTGATAGTGTGATACCTTAATAATAAACCACTTTAATTATAGACATCAGCTGATATCTCATGTATACATTCAGGAACACCTAGGCCTGAGCGGCTGAGCCACGTGCATTCAAACACGTACTGTAGCAGGCACTCGTTCAGGGATATATTCATTCACTTGCATATTGGCTACCTTGACATTTAGAGGGCTTTACATGTACCTGGTAGAATTGCGCATTTTGCATATACACTGTATATATATATACTTATATACTGGGACACATTGGCCATATTTTTATTATGACATTATACAATAAATTCATACAATTTTGATTCCCTACACCTCTACCTCAGAGGGATGCTAACAGTCAAATACAACTTGTAAATGATTATTACATATCCAGCACATATGAACATACATTGCAGTTTCAGATAAACTTTTGTTTAAATGAATAAAGAAAACATGAACTCTTTTTGGCCTGTCCCTTAGGCCTTTATAGGGATCAGCTCAACCATTTGTACCAAATTTAGTCCCCATATTTCATAAGCAATGCTACGATTTCAAGCCAAATGAATACTTTCCAACCAGTGGTTTTGAGTAAGACATTTATTTTGTATCTTGATGGAAGGACGTCAGACGCCACATTTGATACAGCATGATAATTAAGCTCAAATGGTAAGTTATTTGGTCCTTTAATTCAGAGCAACTGGAGCTATTATTGAAGGAGAACACTAACAGTGTTTTTGACTCATTGATTCGGAACCTTGTGTAATTGATTATACCAACTACAGATCAATAGCAGACTGCACTGTATCTACAAACATGGGGATCAATACCAGCTATTCATGTCGGGGTCAACAACCAAAGGTACATAGAAGTTTCCTTTAAGATATAAACATAGTAGCAAGATACATTTTTAGAAAAGGAGACTGTGAAACCTGGCTCAAAGGTCAAGGAAACAGTGACCAAGGAAAATTTCCATTTGGGACATTAAGAAAGTGGTCTTGTTCTGCAGGTGGTTGCTGTACAGAGGTGGTCACTAAGGCAGTTTTAAATGTAGTTTAATTATATCCTTGGATTTTCGTAACTGGTTTTTGATATTTATATGCCGGAAGATATTCAACATATCTTTGATTTAACTTATTGTGCATTCAAGGGGTTCAAACCTGTGACCTGGAGTTGATGTCCTTGAAATTCTGTAAACTTATAGACGATACTCATCATTTGAACAATAATTGATATTTAATCGTGTGTGTGTATATAAATATATATATATATATGTCTAATTAACACAAAATATAATATTAAATAATTAATTTACAGTGTATTTTGTTTTTGGTGCATGCACAATCAGTATTCATTTCATGTAGGATACATAATGCCACAGAATTTTTTCGTGATGCAATTAATCATTTTTTATATTTTTAACTTGAAGTAAAATTAAAAGCTAAAACTTTTCAATGGTGGTAATGGTACTGATGAAAAGTAAGTAACTTTTGTAACTGAATCAAAATACTAAATCGTCTGCTGCTGTTCTTGATAGAGAAAAAAAATATTTGTGAGCGGTGGAGCATCTTTTAGTCCTAATGTATTATGTTGGCTTTTATAGGTATTGTCATGATCACTGTTTTCTAACTTCTAAATAAGATAAGGAGATGACATCACAATGTCTGACCTAGATTTTTCTATAACCAGGGTATAGTGATCTATCAGCTGTTTATATAGGTCACCAGACTTACTGATTACAGTTATCAGCCACTATAAAATATTGGGAACTTCCCAAGTAGAGTCTTAAGCATCTACTAATACCAGTAATTATCTAAGTTCTTGGAATTTGAATGGATCTTTAACATTACCATCCCCTAAATCTGACTCTTAATATCTTCTACAGCTAAATTTCTCATAATTTATATAATCCTATATCTATATCTTTGTAAATATGATCACAACATTCGGAGATTAAGTTTAATCTTAAATCACAAACTATAGAAAGATATATATACGATTAATAATAAGAAATTGGACTATAGAAAATTAAATATGTGGCGGCATTACTAAGACAGGGGATGGTAGTTAAGATCCATCCCAAGAGCTATAATTACTGGCATTTGTAGCAGCTGCACATGCTTGCATGAGGCTCTACTTGAGAAGTTTCAAATTATTTATAGTGATTAATACTGTATAAGCTATATCTATAGACATATGCAAGGGCTTTGTATTGAAGAATATTAAATGAACTTAATTTAGGCATATAGGCTTGAAAAGTACATTGAAATATCATAATCTCTAAATGTCTAAACTATTATCAATCTCTATTGCTCTATAACAGAGTTCTTTATCCTATATATTTGGAGATTTTTTTTATTACTGGTGGTTGAGGACTGACTAATATACGCATTTGTGAGAAATTCTAATAATCTAGTTGAAAAAGTTCATCTAAGCATTAAACTGCTTTAATTTCACATGACAATTATGGAAGGTTGAATACCAACTGGACAATAGCAAATGTGTTTATTCTACCATGGTCCAGTTTGCATTAGCGATAATCTTCATATAATTATATAGTAAATTACCAAATGCATGCAACAGCTAGGACTAACACATATATATATGTCACAGTGTATGAACAGAAGTGTATAGTATTTTTTAAATTTGGTAGTTGCGAGTCTGTATAGCAGTACTCGGTCACTTGCTAATACAAATGAAACGACGGATAGTGGATATTTTTTGCCAATTTCATTTATTCTATACGATTTTGCTGTAATCTAAAGTTATAAACGGCGTCATGGATAGCAATTTGAACTACCAGTGACTAATGAAGTTTTGAGTGTTAACCAGCATTAACATTTCAGACACTTTTCGTGAGTTGATCTGCTGTTCATCACCAAGAATTGAGACACCCGCCTAATATTTTGCACTATTTTAAGCTATTCTGTCTGGCTTTCATTATTTCAAGCACCATTACATGTTTATAAATAAACCCAACAATATAAAACACATAAATACATATTAATGGACACAATATATTTGACTTAATCGTATTTTGAAGTTGTAGGATGATCAGTTAAAATTGTATAGTCACTTGCATTGTTTTGAAACTGTGATGTATAGTCGCTTGTTATAAAGAGGAAATATATTCCGTGGACGTCTATAATGTTAAACATATTTGTAGTTACGAACAATACAGATATTTGGTGTTTTACTGACCCGTATACCATGCCTGTTTTCATTTATCCCCCTTCGATACTCACAAGTGACGATACAAAAAGCAACTTATGATTATACTATATACTTCCGTTCATACACTGTGTATATACTTTTCCAGAAGTTGCTTTCAATAACATTGGTTTATCTTGTCATATTGAACTAAATCAACTATGCCAAATGTCAAGTGAAGTCACTAAGTGTATATATACCTATACCATCTGCAATAAATTTGTAAAATAAGATTTAAACTAGAAGGTACAAGTGACTTTCATTCCCATCCACCAGGTCAAGGTATACCTAATTTGGTGATGACATCAGCTGGGACTGGGTGATGGCCACACATTCCACAATAACATGACTATACATGTTTCATTGATGTGTTTGTACCAATAATTAGGTTAATGTGTACATCATTACCTCAGGACCACTTGCATATACTGAAGATAACAATTAACTTCTCCAGAACTCTATTGTTTTAGATCAAGTGAAAAATTTACATGTGCATGCTGCACGTCTGTGCATGCTGCATGTCTGCGATGCATAGAATCAGAAAGGGACTGTAAATAAACTGTATATCTGTAGACTGGCCACCAGACCCTAAGTTGTTAATAAGACTTTCTCCGCATTTCTTTACTAGATTATCTCCCCCTATTTCAAAACACTTAAAATACTAGAATTAGGCTTGTAGTAGAGACAGAAATAATCAAGCCAAAATTTATTGATTATTTTAATATTTTAGGGACTGATATCCTGTCTGATATATCTGACACACGCAAACTACCGACATGACGTCAAAAGTTTCAAAACATAAGTTGTATGCATAATTAATTCATGATTACTCATCGAATACCATCAACATGTACTTACCAATGACACCTGTCACAGATGGTCAACTACATACATCAATATATGTAAATCATTAACAGTAAAAAATTTTGAAGTAGTTTTAACTTTGGAGTTTTAAGATTCAATTTAATCTCCATACCTTTTTTATATATTGTAAGATCAATTTAGCTTTCATATTTTCTATTTCATTGCTTTCCTTTTATTGGCTATATGAATGTGTATCCTTTGGATATAATACAAGAAAATATTTTTGACCACTGAAAATGGGATCAAGGCCAAAATGATCTAAGATTCGTACAGGTACAATGAAGTTTTACAGCTGCTTCAGCTAACATAATACACTAACATCATCTAACTGTAATTCAGGAATATAAATATTAATACAGCTATCAGTATATTGCGTCAAAACATCACTCATGCTCTGGAGCACAATTATTATTTAATTAGTGCACCATCTGTTAAACACTATTGATCAATTCATATATATATACAGTTAATTGCTTTCATTTGATAATATAGCTTATATTTTTTTTTGAAATACTGACTACTTAACAAATGACACAGTTGGAGTAATAAACTATTGTACAACATAAAATAACTCCTCCATGTAGTCTGAACCCGTTCCAATTTCCATATAATATATGGATAAGGTAGGCCAATCACCAGCAACCTGGTAGCTGGCACTCGCTCAGGTAGAGCAGTGAACAACATACTCTGCCTTATATTAAGTGTGCATTTTCGAAGGGTCCTGGGTTCGAATCCCAGTCTGATCGTCCATTTCCACAACATTGCTGCCATGACCAAACCGTTTCAATCATCAGTGGTACCTTTTACAGATAGCCTAGACTGTGTTAAACCTTTTACAGATAGCATAGACTGTGTTAGAGTCTTTGGGATGAAGACCTTAAAATGGGAGGAAATAGTATAATGGCTATATATAGCTAGAGATCACCGGCTACCAGGAATGAAGCTCCAGCATTGGTAGAGCACTGGCTAGGGTTCGGACGGTCCTGGGTTTAAATCCCTGTCTGGTCATGGATTTTTTCCATTTCTACAACAATATATGATAGCCTACATCATGTACATGTAACTGTGACTAATATAGCTTTTGTACTTTCTATTTCAGTGGCCTTTCTGTCAGTGGTAATATGTCAGCCCACTTACATCACATGCTGTAAGTGTAAGTACAATGTACATAGAGCAAAAGATACAATGCTTTGTCTATATGGCAGACAATAGCCACTAGGTCATTGTACTCATGTGGGGGTTGGTGTGGAATGATGATAATCCAATGTACATGTACAACCAAGGGTCACAGTTCTTAGATATGAGAAACCTACATATATATTTTGCTCCACAATGGCAGAATGCCATCTTTCGTTTTTAAGTTTTACAAAGCAGTGTTCAATTAACGCAGAGATGAGGATCCACTTAGGATACTCAATGGAAATATCTTCAATTAAAAAATGATTGCAAGCTGAGATTATAAGAGAGATCGCTAATACTGTTTCCCCATGCAGAAGCTGGCCTTGTGTTTTGACAATTCACATCGGTGTATACATATGCACATGTATCAGCCGGTAGTCATCTGGTACAGCATTTAAAAAACCTATTCTGTATTATATCAGTGCTTTTTTTAAATGATGTACCTACTCACATGTTTACTTTTATGTATACCAGGTACATCTATGTACGTGACAAACTACTCATAGCAAAACAGTAATCACACATGTAATTTTCAGAGATTCATTAATTATTACCTATTTCAGTTGATAAAATATGTCTAGGCCCAATAAGACAAAAACACACCTTCAAATAGCACATAGTACAATATATGGGACTTTAACAAGTCTATTTATCAAGCAAGTACCGACACACAAGCAATTCATGATCATTCATCACACAGGCAAATTACATTTACTAACAATTCTGTTTGCGAGTACCAGGTTATCATTTACATCATAATTTGTTACATATATATTTAGGAGTAACCATGGAAAACTGAAAACAATGAAATCGATTTGCTATGGAGGAAATAATGGGCTCCCAACATATCAGCTGAGATTGGTATCTCTATCCAAATAACCATTACCAGCATGCAGTAACATGACGTCAATGCAGGTTCTAAAAATAACTGAGATCTGGAGCTTAGCTCGGATATATTCCTCTTGATGGAACAAGCTTTTAATTTTTTTTAAATGTTTCCAGGGTAGCATTTTAAATAATTTTAATATTCAAAGTCGGCAATGGTTGCTGACTGCAACCACAAGGAGACAATTTTGTGATATCTATGTGATATCTATATACACACAGCATGCTCAGTATCCCGAACACTTGCATCAATCTGCCAAGTACATATATTAGGCCCTTCGATGAGAGGTAAAGTGTCTATGAAACTGTTGACTGTGATAGAGTCTCAAGGATAGGAATCAACCCTAAAAGGGGCTATAATTGTCATGAGAGTGAATATATAAAATGGGTATCCTACTAATTGTTACAATATTATAGTAGCTAGTAGGCATAGTATTTGTCAGTCATACAATGAACTTGGCCGGCCTGCAATATTCATTAAATATGATGTAGCCTAAAAGTATTGATTAAAGAGTGAATGTGGTATTAATAAATTTACCAAAGTCCACCAATCAGCTCATAATTAATTAACTTACCAAAGTCCAACAAGTCCCTAATTGACACTGGCGATGGACTGAATGATGCGTATTTGTCAAACGCCCGTTTGTTTGCCATAAAACATCTTGCAGACAGACGCATTTTGGAAAGAACTTTAACAAATGTTATATTTACAAAATATGTAGCTGCTCAACATCTATTTCCGTATTTTATGATTCAACAGCTGTAAGCAGTGTCTAATAATTACATCCAAATATGAAAGTTTTCTATCCAGATTCTCATGATCACATGTACACATTCCATTCTAAAGTGAAACTGTTCACTGCACGTAGACCTTCTCAGGAAATTCGCGTAAACATCAAAACATCCGTGTAATGCTCATCGAGATGTTCACCTCTGTACTGGAATATTGTGTATTTTGTGTCTATGCAATAAAATACCTGGCGAATATTGCCCGTCTTACAAATGTATTTTTTATAGAAGAATGAAACTATCAGAAAACATACAGTAGTTGGAATAAAATTTGTGTAGGAACTTTCGCCCTACTTTTAATGCTGACCAAGTATTTAAAACGATAAGGGATTATAGCAGCTGATACTGGCTAGGCCTACACTGGAAATGTTTTTGTTGTTGAAGTTAGATAACGGCGAATCCCCGTAAACCAATGAAAATATCGTAAACAGACACACCCCCTCTATGGAAAAATAATGCGCTTTCAAATCAAACTGCAAATAAAAACACCTTTTCATATACACAATAACATATCACAAATATCAATATAAATTCATAATGTATTCAAAATACGATCATCCATCAGGCCTATCTTATCAGCTGAGTATGCTATGAAGCCGCAAGGTTTCCATTGCGAACCAAAGCCAAGTCACGCAAGCACGATTACGATCGTAAACATGGGGGTTTACTTACCGAAATCGACAAATAATTTCATAGACACTGGCTGTGGAGTGTATTGTGAATACAAATCCAAGTACTTTTTACTCCTTGTGATATTTTTTACAGTCTTCATTTTCGTTGCCATGTTTTTCTTCAGGAATAATAATACACACGTCAAGCCATTCCCGATTCAGATGGTGTTCTGAAAGGTGACGTCACGACGAAAAACTAACCACGTGATTACTTATGGAATTTTTCGTGGTTTGGTTGAGTCTGGTTAGATTTGGTTTTATTCCGCTTTTGCGAGTTGACCCAGTGATTTGAATAACATAGCAGGATTATAATAGGTTTCTAAAAAGTACCAGAGAAACATGGAATGCTTGGATCAACCAGGAAATTTTTACAAACATCAGTCGTTATTAATTTGTGAGACTTGAAATTTTACAGTCAAGGACGTATGAGTCCTTATAAACTGCTTGATACAAGATTATTAATTTGAAGCATTAATTTGGGTTTTAAATATTATAGAACGCGATTTAAGTAAAATTTTGTTTTGATGCCACATCAGGCTAATTCTTTTACGTAACCAAGAGGCAAAATATGGCATAAATATATTGTTCTATATTTCTTATGAAACATATATAACATATAATGTCGACAAATTCCACGTCATTGTTTAGTATTTTAATTGATATCGTGCCATTACAAATCGTTGATCAATATTACAAATCGTTGATCAATACGATTAAGCAGGTACAATATATATATGTACGCTGTACCCATACCCGAGCCAAAATCATACACGTTAAACAAATGATATCGAATTACATAACTACTGAGGAGTTGATAAAATGATTTTTAGGCAAGACAATTCACATAATAAGGTAAACACACTACTGTCATAGTGATTTGAGCAGTTCTATACAAAAGTAGCATTACTCTACGGGCAAGGGACAAGGTTCGATATACAAGATGTTCACCACAATATGTAATGGCGGACAGCGAGCGAGTTTGAACATTTCACACATATTTCACTACAGTGGGCTTTTCTGGCATATCACAGTAAAACCGACTGATCTAACTTCCATAAGAAATGGGGTTTTTTTCCGATATATGTACAAATTCTAATGTTCTCTTAGATTCATTTGTCCCTTTAAAGTGGATTTATTTTCTTTCAATTATACTGACCTTTTATGATTTATTTTTTTATCATTATTATTTGGGAAACTTATGGTGTCACTTATCATTTATATACTTATATAGCCTACATAAAGGATTTATAAGTGAATCCTTGCCTACATCTAGATACGATATATACCGTGGCCCTGCAGCTAGGTAGGGCGTTAGAATTGTACATGTACCTGCTGCCCCTATTGCATGATCTTAAAAGGCGACTAAATTTAGTATCTTATCTTTTCTCTTCTTCCTAACCGACTTTATGTTTCCTAATGCCTCCCTTGGCACCGCCTCACTTTTGGCGTTGAGTTGGGCGTTCGCCCCTGTGAGGTCCAAAGTCTCTGGGTTCTGTCCCCTGGCCGAGACAAACCAAAGTCTATAAAAGTGGTTGTATCTGCTCCTGCTTGGCGCTCAGCATTCAAGGAGTGGGACGACGTGTTCGCCCGTGGTCAGTATAATGTGAACGGGTAGGGTGTGTTGCTTGGTGTCTTCGGCCGCATGCTTCTGTGATATAGCACTATAAAAAGGGCAACAGTTCCACTATACAAGAAGACACAACATGAATATACGCAATTGTACAGCAGTCTCCCAAAACACGCACATCGCACAACATACACCCAACACACCGCATACATGGGAGGCCGTCCTTACATGACCATAGCTGTTAATAGGACGTTAATTAATAAAAAAAAAAAAAAAAAAAAAAAAACGTAGCATTATTGTTCCGACAATACGAATAATTTTAGAAGTGCATTGAAATTTCAAATATTATTGAAAAACACTACCATCATATTTTCCTTATCTTGATTTTTGGGGTGTTTTTGTGTGATTTTCCCATTCAATCTACTGGATATGGTCACCAACGATGCGTACCAAGGAAGATAACTCCCATATGAGTTAGAATATTTCTATTATCTCGTGTCATAGCAAAACTGAAGACCAGTTCGGGAGAAAAAAAAAAGATCAATCACATGCCTACAAAATTTTAAAACTACACAGTCAACCAACGTGCAACGTGTACCAATATTCATTTTTAATCATGGTATATCAAATGTCTCAACTGTTGTCGACCACCAGATTTAGTTCATGGGTGGAATATTGATCGATGGTGTGCTGAACATCTACTAACAAAACGTACAGTATCCCTGTATTCTACGGTGGCTGATTTGTGCCATTTCGTCTTTTCGTCTTTTCGCCCCGAAAAGACGAGAATTAAGTAACCTTTAGCGACTTTTTTCGGGGCGAAAAGACGAAAAGACGAGATTTTTGAAGGCGAAAAAACGAGAATTAAAGTCGCTAATTAGCGTGTATCACTTTCGACTTTTCGTGTTTGAGTTTTCGTCTTTTCGTCTTTTCGCCGCGAAATCAGCCACCGTAGTATTCTCTACAATCGATGTACATTTTAATTCACCGCCGTCAGGTCACCATGGCACTGACCATGAGGTCAGACATAAAGACAGCTATGGTGGCATATTTCTGCCATCGAGTTTCCGACTTACGACTTAAAGTGAATAGTCGGGCAAAGAAAATCAGTCTAAATGCGTTTATTGGCCTTCCAAAAGTTCTCACATATTAATACGACGGTATTAAAAGTTGAAAGCATTGACAGCGAGGCTGCGTGGAAATGTAACCACGGACATAGTCTTCGTACGCAGACAGATTTTGACGAGAGATTTTATTTTTCTATTTCATAAGAAATTATACTGGTTACATTCACACCATTTTTACCGACTTAAGGCATCCTTGCCCGACTGTTCACTTTAATGATTTCGACATAATTAAGGCATTATGTCGACATCATATAGGAAGATGTCGACATAAACAGAAGAATATATCGACTTACCACATTCACCTGCCCATACAATGATTCCAAGATAATTATGTAGAAAGTCGGTAACTCGGGTGTGACTTGTCAGTTATTGATGTCGACATCTAAACTAAAAGATGTCGACATCTGGTCTTGAAAGTGGAAATCAAAGGCCATCCTTTCATAAAG
This sequence comes from Argopecten irradians irradians, assembly GCA_004382745.1. Lineage (NCBI taxonomy): Eukaryota > Metazoa > Mollusca > Bivalvia > Pectinida > Pectinidae > Argopecten > Argopecten irradians. The sequence goes on along the minus strand of SAYR01074232.1, from coordinate 4,988 downwards.
GACGGTGTAAAGCACCATACAACACATCCTCGATACTCCAGGGGTTCCGATCACTTACGATCTCTACACCCTTGGACTATCTTATAGTAAAACTAGAGGCAACAGAATAGAACAGGTAATTTAGTCATTTGATGTACATCAAAAGAGCCGTATAACGATACACTGTGGTTGACGATGTGGCTTTGATGGTACAGTAGGTGTCGCTCTCTCGGTAGTCCTCAAAGGAAATCTTTGCTAGACTGTTGGTCAAATGTTGCCACTGAGCTGCCTTCAATTTCACTATGAGATAGTCCAGGGGTGTAGAGATCGTAACTGATCGGAACCCCTGGAGAATCGAGGATGCATATAGCAGGGGTCGACGTTGATTTTGTTAATTCAGGTTTTTATTGTGATCCTGCACATCCCGGCCACGCAGCTGTAGTCTGCGTGTACCTAGCTGTTAGTCCGAGCTGAGGAAGTAAGGAGTGCAGAAGGACACTTTTTTTTACAACCAATTTCCATCATCTTGGCCATAATCATTTATTGATACATATATAACCGTGGGTTGAAAATTCATTTAAAAGCTGTGTGTGTGTTTTGTGGATTAGCATTCGTACCAAGTCCATATGCAAAACAATGATTTTTTTCATGTTTTATTTTCTTGCGAATCACGAAAAATACAGGTTACGTAATTTAAAAGCCATAAAGGTCACATTACAGCTACACAATACACATTGGGAAACCAGCTTTACCTGTTAGCTTGCCCTGTCCATATATATATCAATAATTATTTACATCCCTCGATACACTTTTATAAAGGCACAACGAATATTTGTTACGGTCTTAATGGCCAGATTCAACCTTTGGACTAATAAATCCTCCTGGGACGCGGTTTTAGTTCCAAACTCGGGATATATCTGCATCTATTTTTTGTAGTAAAAACGTAGTAAAAAAGGTCACGTGCTTATACCTCATTCACGCCATTGGCCGGAATATACTATTGTATTATGGGTAACTAGTGATCACGTGATTTGTGTGTTTACTTCCAAATATGGTGATAGTGTGGCTTGCCATTTCGGTGAAAAATGATTTATTTGAAAATATTTAGACTCCAAAATGTTATTAATATTGCATACATATCATTTTGACTTGCATATATGTACTGTTTTATTATAAATAATGAGCTGAAATGAGCTATAAAACTGCCATTCCCACGTCTTGTAAATAAATGATATAATGCGAATTGACCAATTCAATAGGTCTAACCCATCTAATCTAGGATCAGCGAAGATCGGCTACTCCCGCCTAAATTCGTAGAATTCTAAATTTTATAACATGCTTTAGGTTTCATAACAGATACATATAACACAGAGAAAATAAGATCTTCGTCAAAAGGCCAAATTTTAATACTAAATACCAGGTCAGAGAAATCACTATATTCGAAGTAAACACATACTCATGTGATCACTAGTACCCATAATACAATCCATATTTATTTCGGCCAATGGCATGAATGAGGTATAAGCACGTGACTTGTTTTACTACACGTTTGACTACAAAGAAGCGTGTTTTGTACCTTTATGGGGAATATCCCCAACGGATCATGGTTTCATATCCACCATTTGAAATTGCTAAGCAATACTATCATATCATTGTTTTATTTCCAAATTCTTTCCAAACCAATGGTTAAGCTTCCGCGTAGCCCACTTAGCTTTTTTGGAATCTAATACATGTACTTGTACACATACTGAGGAAAACGACCTACATAATATATAGATATGTAGGACCTTACTCATTATGCTTCAGTATTGTTCCGTACGAAAATGCCTAGATACTACTGGTTATTAGTACAAAAATCCTAAGAATCATACAAATTCCCATTTATTTTGTAGCATCATATGACAAAAAAGTTCTTTTTAAACCCAGGAATATATTTTTAAAAAAAAAAAAAGATATAAAATAATTGAAATAATGGAACATAAATATTTACAATAAATTACATAATGCCATACCTATGATCTTTATACCACCTACCACACAAAATACATTGTTTGCTATAAAACTCGCCGAGAACCACATTATTATATGAATAAATTCTTGGAATGATCTGTTTAAGATTTGTTAAAATCAAAAACAAAATTATACTTATTTTATTAATATTTTTATAAATGATTTAATACACTGCATTATATATGTTATATGTGAAGGGTGAATGGCAACTCCTATTATAAATCATAAAACCACAATAATGTAACTATATATCCTCCTAAGTTCAAGTTCAAGTTTTATTTACTTTGAGTATGCTGACTCACTCAGTTGGATTATACATACATACATTAATACATGGCATTCAAATGGATATCATAATACATATTGTACATAGATACAGGTAGACAATACTAACATTCGGAGAGTATAACTAATTGATTAATAAAGATCGTTTGGTTTGCGCTTTTAAAGTTGTATTTCTGGTAATTTTCACTGTAACGATATATTGCTTAAACATTTGATATTTGAACATGAACATTGTAACTTATTGATTAAGCTCCCCAAAAGAATATGTCGGCCTATTAGAGAGCGACGAAATCTAGGGATTATATTCCTGGTTTTTGAATACAGCGCCTTCAATCACGGGCCATGTTCAGTACCTTCGGCTTTTGTCGGCATTCCAAATCGTACCGCGTGACTTGTGTCCACACGTCCTGCACGTGGTGATCCAGGTAACTAGCGTAAGCGCACATGTGTTTGTTTACGTTTTCCTTCTGGCTAATATGAGCAAATCGTGCTTGTTATGTCCACAGAGCGAGTATTTGAAAACATCTAATTCACACATTGCCGTAATTCAATTATTGTGTGTATTAAATATTGTAATGTACAAGCATTATTTTCTTTGTAGATCCAGTCTGCTGAGGTCGACCGCATGTTTTGTTTATGAAAAAAAATTGTTGACATTTGGTTTCACAACTCTCGTGTTACTTCGAGATTGTCGCGACGATGTTCGGAAGAGTTCGGAATGATTCGGCATCTTTCGAGCTTATTTTTGACGTGTACACTTTAAAAAGATTTTTTACTTCTATAATTAAAAATACTTCCAGTGCTGCAACTTTATAAAAAGTGGTAAAAATAGAAAGTTTAAACCTCGGACAGACGGGGAAAAATATGTATAACACTTAAACAGTTTTTACTATGACAAAAAGAGCGAAAGTGATAGACCATACAACTTTAATGTATTTTGCTAAGTTCTGTAATTCTTTCATATCTGTTACATTAAAAAGTTGTATTAGTTTATACATACTTGGTTTTTTAAAATAATAGTTTTTCATGAATTTTTGACGGATATCAGAGTACATGTAACATGGACATTTCAAAACAAAATGAAATTCATCTTCAACATCATTTAAATTACACAAAGTACATATTCTTAAATGTTGTGGTATATTCTGGTATCGACCCTTTTCTACATTAAGACTATGTGCGGAGATTCTTATTTTGGTAATTTCTTTGAGACGATCTTTTAAGATTGGTTTTCTTAAATAGTTTTGTAAACCAAAATCGCGGTCAAGATACGAGTAAAATAATCCTTTTGAAAATGTTCTTATCTGTTCAAGGAAATCTTGTTTATATATATCCATTAACCTTTGTTTAATTATACAATAAGTACTGTTATCTATATTATCTGTTTGCCAAAGGTAACCTAAACCTATTCTATACAATTCATTTTTTATATTCATCACCCATACATCATTGTCTTGGCCATAATCATTTATAAATATATATAACCATGGGTTGAAAATTCATTTAAAAGCTGTGTGTGTTTTGTGTATTAGCATTCGTACCAAGTCCATATGCAAAATAATGATTTTTTTCATGTTTTATTTTCTTGCGAATCACGAAAAAAAACCAGTTACGTAATTTAAAAGCCATAAAGGTCACATTACAGGTACACAATACACATTGGGAAACCAGCTTTACTTGTTAGCTTGCCCTGTCCATATATATTATACAATTATCGACCTATTTTCAGGTGGATACGGTGAGTTATCAACTCGAGTAAGTTATATAATCATTTTCGAGGGTTGATAACTCACCGTATCCACCTGAAAATAGGTCGATAACTGTTTTATTATGACATTTACAGGATATTAACCCGGTTCTTCAAAAAGACTTAACTATAATAAACAGGGTGATATTTGCAAATGATCCTTTTACAAAACTTGCTGCCTTCCGCCAAATATGTTGCCGGCTGTTTATAATGATGTCACAAAAGATTAACCCGACGTCTTTGAATAAGGAAACTCCCGTAATGCTATATTTGGGTACGACTCGACGTCAAAAGTGATTATGACGTCATGTCTAAAGGGAGTTTCCCTCGATCTATTTTTGACTCAGGTTACTGGACTCGCGAGAGGTATCTGGACTGAGTCCAGTAACCTCGCATGCTTTTTGCCGCCGATTTCGAGGTTGATAGCGCAGTTGATGAATACTTCTGAGAATCGTATCGGCCAATCAAAATGCAGCAAAAACACCAGTCATATAATAAACATAAATATTTACATCCCTCGATACACTTTTATAAAGGCACAACGAATATTTGTTACGGTCTTAATGGCCAGATTCAACCTTTTGACTAATAAATCCTCCTAAGACGCGGTTTTAGCTCCAAACTCGGGATATATCTGCATCTATTTTTTTGTAGTAAAAACGTAGTAAAAAAGGTCACGTGCTTATACCTCATTCACGCCATTGGCCGGAATATACTATTGTATTATGGGTAACTAGTGATCACGTGA
>SAYR01074228.1:24431-40626 GCA_004382745.1 Argopecten irradians irradians | reverse complement strand
TCTGCTACAGAGGATGGGACTCTAGCGGGCCAAAGAACAGTGGCAGAGCCGCCTATTAGTGCTAAGAATGTTTCTGCAGAGGTAATTAACACCTTCAAGGAGACGGTAAAGTTTTTATTGTCACAAAATGAACTTAACGAGACTCTTATCCCATTAGCCCTTGATGAACTTGCGTATACGTCAAGAAAGGTGGGCGCACACGATGTGGAGATATTCGAGGAACTCTCAAGGCAAGCACAGAGAAACCAAGGAAAAGTGCAGATTTCCTCCCTTGTGTTGACAAGTCTTGGGGGTGGGGCATCAGACTTGTTTTCAAAAGCACTGTTAAAATGTAAGAAGGTCGAAGAGCCATTAGCAAAGCCGATAGAAAGTCGAGAGAACAGTGCAACCTTCTAACACAAATGATACTAAATCTCCTCTGGCAAACTTGTACCAAAAATCCCTATCCCTCGGGGTATCCTGGTGGAATGCTGATGACCCCACAGTATCCCCCATATTTTGGTCATTAGTATCAGTATGGTCAGCAGGTTCACGGTTCACAAGGTTGGGGGTATCATAGGTCACGCCATATAGAAGAAGGGCATCTGCCGCAGCAGGGGACCCAAGCAAGTCGGACCATGTCACTTTTGTGATTCAATGGGGCACCAGATCAAGGACTGTGAGAAAATGAAAGCGTTAAAGAAATGAATAGAACTCGGGTCTTTTTTTCGAAACTGTAATCAGTGATTTTTGTTGACATATTACACCGTAACACACATCTATTGCTCATTTTTATAAGATTATATTGGTTTGTTTGTTATTCTTTATTAGTTACAAGGTTGTTTTTTATGTTTTACCATTTGCATAGCTGGATCTCCTGCCCAAGAGACTTTATTCTCTAGTGGACCGTCAGGACCAGAGAACCTACCATTGGTCCCATCCTATAGATAATTATCATATAATAATAATTATGGTAAGCCTTGAATCGGATTATGTCCTGTTGAATATACAAAATTATATGTGATTATTGATTTCACCCAAGGGACGCTATAAATAAAATCTAAAAAAAAATGCTTTCACCACAAGACTTTGATTAATTTTTAAGCTTGATTTTTTCTAAATTATTTGATAAATGTTTGATGTGGTTAGAGCAAACCGGTCGGAATTCGTATATAAGCAACAGCAAATTAAGTAGCTGTTATACAGATCATTAAAACCACTTCATTCAACAGAGGATCTAAAAGCGGTCAAGAGGACAATATAGATCCTTAAACCACTTCGTTAAGCAGATGATTTAACAACGTTCGCTAGTCCGTCCTTACGCATGATTCATCTTCATGTTAAAGTTATATGTGCCGTAACTGGTCGAAAAGTTGGACATGTTATTTTTTCTTCAATTATCTATTTAAAAACATAAGTTTTAATGAATAAAGCTGTGAAAATCATTCAAATGGACAGACAATCATATATAATGCCTTAAAAACGTTAGTTAGAACACATTGGTTATGCACTGTGAAATTCTTGTTTTTTATGCCTTATACATGTTTAGATGAAAATATACCTTCAGAAATTACTTTACAATTACTAATAATACTGTTAAAATGTGCAATGAAATTGTGGACACCAAGATGGCTTCATGGTCTGACCGTATGTACTCATTTCATTACACTGAAGATGTTAATATAATGATTTTTGGCAGTACTGCCAAAAATCATTTTCAGTCCTTTTTGTACTTGTAAAATTAAAACCTAAGCATTGAAAGTATTGTAATTCTCAAAATGTTGGTAACTTTTGGAGTTGAATAACATATTAAAAGCTCTTCTTGATTCGTGACTATGAAAAATACGGCACATATAACTTTAACGGATTCTCTGCCTCTACCACTGATATTGAATATACATTGTACACGTAGCACACTGCTTGCACAAGAGGTCGCCTTACGTTAATTAATCAAACAAACCGATTAGGGGTCATATTCGGATGACCTTTATACCACTTGTACCTCAAATAAAATGCATTCTTTACACATTGCTACATCATTTGAAAACGCCATTTCGTCGCAGTATACAATTAGAATTAGCTTTGTTGTGTTCTTTGGGCGAGATGACAACGTACACGATCATAATTCTGCCGCTTTTCACTTTCAAGATTCTGCAGGCAGAAATTTGATTGCCCATTTCCAAAAGTCACCGGGATGTTGTCAAGTCCTCTTATCAAACGTAGTGATACTCAGGATCGGTATTTAAATCGGATTGCATCAAACGTTTTTGTATTATTATTATTAATTAACGTCCTATTAACAGCCAGGGTCATGTAAGGATAGCCTCCCATGCATGCGGTGTGTATGAAGTGTTTGTTGCGTGTTTTTGGAGACTGCAGTATGCCGTTTCATCATTTATAGTGACATCATTAAAGCATGCCACCGAAGTCACCGGTCACATTATACTCAATCTGATTAAAACACAGATCTATCATACAAATCTACGAAATATGAAAAGACGATCAAAAGGAGAAAAACATATCTTGGTAGGCAGACATCTTTACCAGTCGTCGCCCGAGGATCAATTATATGCATTTTACTTTAGTACAATAAATCCTGCGTATTTATTAGTCGATACATTACGGAATATTGGCTAAAAACATAGCTACATAATTTGTAGACGATAAAGCACACGACGATTAATCATTGCAAAATAAGAGTGAATGTATAATTTATATATATATATTTCATATGAAAAACGCAGGTCCGAAGTATACGGGTGGTATCTCATCTGGATCAGACGAAAGCGAACGACAGGAAATTTATACTTAAAATATTACATTTATTTTTTATTTATTTATCGGTCGCACACTATACGAATATTCTCGGAAACATTTTAATTGCAATTATAAAATTGACTGAAATGGACATCACTTAAGAGTGGTTGAAAAACATTGCCACTTAAGTACATGGTGAACGAACGCCACCAATAATCATGTTGGGTTCACACCTGGACAAGTTGTCATCAGATAAAGAGAACAGATGTGTATTGCATATCGATGAGTTAAACCCTAGTTAAGAGCTGGCCCTGCAGGTAGGGCGTTAGAATTGTACCTGCTGCCCCTATTGCATGATCGTAAAAGGCGACTAAATTTAGGATCTTATCTTTTCTATTCTTGGGGGGGGGGGGGGCTAGATAGTCAGAGCCGACCTATGGCAAATGAAACTACCAATAATTGTTTCTTTCTTCGGAGTGTGTATGGGGGCCGCCATGTTGGAACATGTAAAAATAACTTGACCTCGAGGTCACTAGATTGGTAGTGCGTGAGCCGTTGACAGAGATAAATGAAGGGTAACCGCAATGCACTCTGGGAGAGATTGGGAAATAATTCCGACAGATTTTCAAACTATTTCGTCCCCTGAAATTCAGTCAAAATTTAGCCAGCAGCAATTTGCTTGGCCATTTAAAAAAGTCACCTGGACATTCAGTCAAAATTTAGCCAGCAGCAATTTGCTTGGCCATTTAAAAAAGTCACCTGGACATGACCCCTAATGGGATTTTCTCAGATCCTCTTATCTAACGTAGTGATAATAAGGATCTGTATTTTGATAAGATTGGATTTTGAGCTATTGTGAATCCATAAAGTCAAACTATTACTCGCACAACATACACGCAATACGCATTCGACCGAGTGGGGTGTGTTGCTTGGTGTCTTCGGCGGCATGCTTCAGTGATATAGCACTATAAAAAGGGCAATAGTTCCACTATACAAGAAGACACAACATGAATATACCACAGTCTCCCACAACACTCACCTCGCACTACATACACGCAACACACCGCATACATGGGAGGCCGTCCTTACATGACCATAGCTGTTAATAGGACGTTAATTAATCAAACAAACAAAACAAACAAACAAACACATGGGAGGCCGTCCTTACAAATTAAACTAATTAAACTAACTCCCGAGGAAACTAATGGATTTGAAAACTTTGTAATAACTGGAGGGCTTTGAGGGTAATTCTAATGGGAAGTCCATTAAAGAATTTTGATTTCTTATTGTGGAATTAACAGTACTATATATCCTATATATTATAATGGCTAGGTGGTAAATGGAATATTAATCTGTCTTTTATTTATTTCTTCTTATGTCAGCATCGACATAATGGTCGAGCACCTGGGTTGATGGAAAGTGAAAGGAAGATTCGAACCACACCACAAATCCTTCTCATCGCTGTTGGAGAAGGCCTCCCTCACAGACAAGATATTGGAATTTTTCAATATGGAAGATGGGACACTGTGATCCGCAGCATAGCCTTTTAGGGTGACTTTGCAAAGCAAAAACTTCCAGAAAAGAAGAACATTGTCAACAAAATCTTAAGGGAATTCCTTTGCCATTATGGGTATGGAAATGTAGGGGATTGTAAAGGTGCATCTCCAGTTAAACACTACAAAGTATCCAGCGTCACTGCAGACGGAAAATTCATATTACAGGGGTTCAGGATCCAGAGGATGAGCTTCAAAACTACAGCCAGATTTATGCCACTGGGCCCTCACTTGATGGAGTTGGACGATACAGCAAAGAAGGTGATCTTGCAAGATTGTTACTTAACTGTAGATACTCGGTACTTTCTTTTATTCCATTTCACCATTGAGTAAATACCTGGTCGAAAAACATTGATTATTCTCTCAAAAATTGAATACCTGCTCTCGCCTCTTCAGCGTTGTAGAGTGCTTGAAGGCTCATTTGTGAATATACATGGAGGGGTTGGACGAAATGTTGAAAGCGATTTAGTACAGAACATTCAGATAACCAGAAAAGTAATCAAACTCTGTGTTGCCAACAAAAGTAAGGCAGCGATACGTCGTGTCACTGGGCTGCAAGATATGATTGCAGATCTTGGCGAGCAATTTGACAAAAAGTGTTGGTGTAAAGTCCAAGTCTAGTAGACATTCAAAGTGTGTGTCTCTCCTAAAGATTTGGAAACCATTGAGAAAACCCTCAGGAAACTTCGTCCATTCAAACACACTCCAGGGAGAAAGTGTCCAGGATTTAAGAACATTAAACCATCACCCCTTCTTCCAGAAAAAAGTGCCATTAATGAAGGCAAAGATTAACACAACTATTAAAAGACTTACAAGAGGACTAACAGTTCCAGCAGATGAGTTCGATGACAATCTCATTCGGGAATTCGATGAAGAATTTCTTCCTGGTAAATAAGTCAATACCTGTGATTGACAATGCCTTTAGAATTTATCTGTATTAGAACATTTATTTTCATTTCTTGAATACATGTACACTTCCAGAATTATTTAAGACTGGTGGTTCTAATAAATGAACATCTGATGGTAAATAAATGTCACACTGGAATTGATTAAGAAAATCATGACAAAATTGTGATGTAGATGGATGGAGAAATATGAAGGATGAAGGCATATGGAGATAGATAGACGAATGGATGATGTCATAATGTATATGTTTAAAAAAACCCCAGATTTGACAGTGCAAAAAGTATGCAAGACTTTCATTTCCATGTGCAGATTTTGCATCAATTGGGTCTCCCATTTTTGCATACATGTAAATATTTATAAACAATTTTCTTTTCCTTACTCTCATTATTGCTACTTGACCAATCTACTTATATAAATTTTTCAAAAAGGTTAACATGTCATTTGTCTTGTAAATTTTTATTAGCCCACAATCATCAGATTCAAATGGCTTTTCGTCTGTGGTCCGTCCTTCTGATAACATTTCTTGTTACTCTATTTCTTACAAAGGACTGAAGGGATTCTGTTCTCAAATTTCATATGTAGGTTTACCTAGGGCCTTATATTTAGTTGTGCATATTGTATTTTGGGAACAATATCAGTCAACAGATGGCCGCCAGGCCACCATCTTGGATTTTGAGTTAAAGTTTGTTTCAGCTATTTCTCAGAAAGTACTGAAGGGATCTTTCTTCAAATTTCATATGTAGGTTCACCTAGGGCCCCTAGTTTGTGCATATTGTATTTTGGGACCAATCAGTCAACAAGATGGCCGCCAGGCCACCATCTTGGATTTTGATAGTTAAAGTTTGTTATATATCTTAAAAGTACGTATACTGAAATGATCTTCCTCAAATTTTTTATATGTAAAAATATGAAGTTAACTTTGAAAAGCAGGAAAAGATCCCTCTTTCCATTGGTGAGACTTAGATCATTCATTGGTGGGTGCCAAGATCCCCTCTGGGATCTCTTTGTTGAAAACTTAAATGTACCTAATGCACAACACCGGTTACATTTAGTGTCATTATAAATGCATGGTGATCATAATAAGAACAACTTGTAAAACTAATATGTTGGAAGTATTTTTTTTAATATTATGTAATGACATTCCAGTACTGGAAAAAATGTAGTTACCAATTTCTGAAACATCAACTGTGCCACTCTTTCCTTTGAATTCACTTATACAAGGTAATTACTTCCTGTACTATGAATCTACAGCAAGAACAAATTTAAATTATCAAAAATTTTCCATATAGTTTCAGCAATCTCTTTTTTTAAAGTCCATCCTTTCTGGTAATTCAATTTTAACATAGGTGGTGACTGTCAATGAAATGAAGTCTGTAATCATCAGAACACGCTGTAATTCAATAAGTTTGATCATATAATAGAATTAATATTGATTACCAGGGAAATATTGTTCTACTGTAAAAACTGTAGTAATTTTATAAAGATCTTTGGCTATTTTCAAGAATACAAAGAAATGGAATATGTAATTACCATATATGTGAATGCTTTAAATTATTAATCCTATTAAAGGAAAACATGAAAAGATATATGGTTTAGTTTGATTTTTCCCGGGAGTGAGATTTACAGTTAGAACAACATTCTGGTAGCAGTAATCGACTGATCCTTCTCAAATCCAAAAAACATTTAAAGATTGCATTTCTTAAACATGTTGTGTCATTCTTGCAGTAAACGATAATATCTTCAGTGTTTCCTGGAAGATTCTTGGCGATGTTCATGATTAATCTGGAATACAAAACAGCCCTTTGCAGGTTGACCCTGGCGCCCTGCAGTGCCCAATCTCTTGCATATACTGGTGAAATGTTCCTTGGTGGGCAAGATGAATAACTTTGTGTCACATTCCTTGGGTCAAATCCATCCCCTGCTATGGTCGTAGTTAATACCAATCGTATTCTAGGATTTTCAACTTTCAACTCCTTTTATTGTTCTCGAAATCACGTGTAGTCATCTTGAACCGGAGCATATTGCACTGTACAGTGCATCATTCTATAGACTTTTGTTCCAAATAAACCGTGGAGATGGCATTAAGACTTCACTCATAATAAAACACAGGGAGAAACATGAGTGTCACAGGAAAAGCCTCCTTTTTATCAAGAGTTCTTGGCAAATTGGATATACAATTTTCTCATACTCTCCCAGCCTATCTTTCACTTGATTCCTTCCTGCATTTTTCAAAGGAAATGTTCCTCTTGTCTGGGCCTATGGTCAAATCAATTTACAGTCCTTCAGATGGAGTAAAGCTGGAATTCTCCTTCTTCTGCTTAACAGTCAAGGTCCCACCTTAATGCTATGAAAGTGGCACTGAAGGAAAGAACACTTTCAACTTGACATCTTTCCCATAAGGCAGTCCGAAATTCCTTCACCCCTGCGAATGATAATGTACAGATAAATGCAAAGTTTCTTAAATAAGATTCTTCCTGTGTATATTATTTTTTATACATTCTGGAGTCATATTTTCTTTATCTGTCTTCAATGTCCCCTTTTTCAATTTCTTATATATTTTTTTCTTCTTTTAGAAACGCAATAAACTCATTTCAGTGATCTATATGTTGCAGTTACAATTGCTAGATTTGCCATAAAAATGTTTATTTTATGGTTCCCTCTCAAGGGGACTGATTGAACATGACAAAGAATATTTCTAACCTCAGGTGACACGTTGTTATGTGTGAAATGTTTTCCATATTAATTTAACCTGTATTGAATTTGTCCACAAGAGATTACAGTGATAGAGATTGATATTATCCGACTCCCATGGACTGATAGGTGGTGGCGAACAGGGTCAATTACACCCTGAAAATTTCAGAACTTAGATTTCCGCTGCGACCCAGTTTTTTCCATTTCAGTTGAAAAAGCTAAATTGTTGGTGACATTCACTACACATGGTCCTCTAAATAAAATCAAGTAACATAAAAACAGTTTTGAGTGAAAGACTTACCCTGGTATCATCCATTTGGCTTTAAGTTAGTCATAAAGTATATAAAAATGAATCTAATTACTACAATTTCTGGATAATGTGGCATTCATCAATGACAACAGCTTTGACATTATGGGTAAATCTCTCGTTGGACAGTAATCCTTTCCCTTCAGTAGTAATTGAGAAGAGCCTCTGGGATGACACAGAATAAATTTGAATATTCCCCGTTGATCACAGTTGTAAGAGGGGACATCACATTTTAAACATCATACTTTTCAAGATCAACATCATCTAGGTGTATCCGTATTCCTTCAATAGTTTTTATGTCCAGTTTGCCAAGAGCTGAAATTCCACGCTTTTTTCATTCGATTCCCAATTGGTCCTTTTTGGAATGATATTCAGTGGTGAAACAACGAACATGATAAGGTTTTGAACATGTGGTGTCATTTGAATAGTTTTGGCATTAGGTGAAAGATTATGACTTTTAGCCTGGCTTGAACGGTTGTTTGTCCGCACGCTCACACGTCCAGAAGGTTGTTAGGACTTTTTGATTTCCGGGTTGATCGGGTAAATGCCAGACGTTTAGATGAATATTTACCCCTGGCATACCGCTTCTTGCCTCCTCCTTTACCTCTTTTACGAATTCTAACGTTTTTCTAAACGTGTGAAGCAGCTTCTACATACGGAGGCTTGTGAAATGCAGTTGTACACTGTCTCATTTGAAAATAAGCGAGGATAATTTTCCCAATATAAAGAAGCACATTTTCTACCCGAAAAGTGAAAAAGTGATTTATGATTTTAATCATGATTAAAATTAAAGGGTAAAAAAATCCAATAGATAAACATGCAAAAATAAGACAAACAGAAAGTACAAATTGGTAGTACATCTAACTATATTTGTAATACAGTATAACTTGTCTAAACCGGATGTGAACGGGACCAGTCTATTTGTTCGGTTTATACAGGTGTCCGGTTTATAAAGGATAGAACCTTATCACAATATGTTCACATGGAAATCATCAGAAGATTTTTTTTATTACAGCACTAACAATTATTCTCACATATGTACATGGTAGAACACAGAATTCCATCCTACGTTTTCTGAGTTGTACATGTACGATCCATTTCTCTCTGTGTGCTACATTCAAATGAACTCTCAGAAGTTATGTGACAAAACCGTTGAATGAAAAGTGAAAAGTTGTCACTATCTAGCCCTTAGTATACCGGTACAGGTAAATCCCCTAAGCCACCTCATGATCAGTCCCATGTTGTGAAAACATTGCTGTCGGTTTGCCCAAGTTAATTTTACAAAGAAAGATATAGTAACATTACCTAGACAGTTCCGGTGTTCAGAGTAGACAGGTTCCGGATTATGCAGGTTTTGGGTGAAATAGTTTATTAAGAAATTTGCCGGGACCAAACAAATTAATCGGTATAGACAAGTTTCCAGTTTATACAGGGTTCGGTTTAGACAAGTTATAGTGTAGGACAAAGAAAAACAAGTTCCAAATGAATGTGAAATGATTTGATAATAAAATAATAACATTAAATGCTCCTTGCTTTACTAATGTCAATTTTCCTTCTTTGAAATGTTTTATGTAGGGTCAAACAAGACTCAATCAAATGGGGTTGGTACTATCTCATGAGAGGAGATTGAAATTCCAAGACAGTGTGAACGAATCATCAAACAAACTACTTGTGGACCATCTTAAGAAGAATCCGTTGATCAAGATCACAGGTAAATAGTCTTTTATTTATATGTGAATTGTATGGTCCAGGGGACAATTAAAGTTTTCTGTTAGTCTGTAGTCTACATAAAGAATAAACGTTTGACAACTTCACTAAAATAATCAGGTAAAACCAAATACTCTTCATAGATGGCCTGAAGAGGTATCAGAAAGTGTCAGCTTGACAACTTGAAATATTTCAAGACATAGTTGACTGCTTAGGGCAATTGAACTCTTGTTAATTTAATATTATTTGCAGGTGACAACTTGGATATATACGTGAAGACATCACAAATAAACACGGAAAGGAGGAACCAAGATCTGCATCTGTTCACATCCAACATTATCTTCAGCCGTCTTGCTAGAATCGATATGGACAACAAGCCTCCACGTACTGATGTCAACAATATTGGTGCAGAAAAAATTTTACTATCGGATGATCAGAAGGATCAGCTGTTAGATGCCTATGGAATTTTGGTGGGTCGGATAATGTGTCGTCTCCCAGCATTAACTTTCATGAAGCCCCACATCCCATCCCACATACCTCATCAGAATGCTAAAAAGATGTCAGAAAAGTCCACAGTACTGCCATTGCCAATACAGTTCAAGAATGAATCAAAGCATGAAGACTGTCTTGGAATTATGGACAGCTATGAAAACACCCTAGTCAAGTTGTATACAGATGCTTTTGGTAAGTAAATTAGGTGATGACAGTGTACAAGAATATATCAAACATGAATCCTGTTAATTATGATATCATTTTTCTGACTGGAATTATTTCTGTATGCTTTACAGAAATAAAAGTTCACATCATATGGGCATACAGGTCAATAACCAATATCGTTATCTGAACATTTCCTTATTAAATGTGGTTTCTATTGTGTAGACTGGCAAAACAAGTGCATAATATGTACCTCTAAAAGTCTTTCCTTTAATAGTTTCATTAAATATAATGAATATATGAAAATCAATTTCAGGTTTCAGTTAAGATTTTGATTTCTTCTTACAGGAAATACAGACATTCTGAGACAAGTAAAAGTTCCTATTGGAGGAGACCAATTGACCCGAGTTCGTTTGCAAGAATCTAAAAATCTTCGAACACTCTCAGTTAGCCCAGAACGAAGATTTGATGACCTTCATCCCATTGTGTTTGAAATGTGGCACAACAAACAAGATTTCTTAGAGGTAAAACAAATGCTTTCTTATTCAGAGAATACAAATCTGTAGATCTATGTTTCAGCAAACGTTTAAAGTCAGTTTAAGTCTGATCAACAATTATGTTTAATTCACCGTCATTAAGAAAATCAATCATTGTAGCTAATGTATTTTCTTGTATCTCTCAGTAATGGTAATCGTGTCCCACCAACCCCCATTCTACAACCAATTAGAATATATATCATAATCCCTCACATAATGAAATCCTCATTTTTCTATTTTTACAGAAATGCTTCAAAACACTGTACAAACCAGAAAACTCCCCAGGAACACTTCATCATTTTAAGACCATTTTACACCGCTCTGATGTGAGAATAAGAAAAGCATTTGTTTTACCTCTAAGAAATCTTGTTTGTTGTGCCACATTTCAAACACAATGGGATGAAGGTCATCAAATCTTCGTTCTGGGCTAACTGAGAGTGTTCGAAGATTTTTAGATTCTTGCAAACGAACTCGGGTCAATTGGTCTCCTCCAATAGGAACTTTTACTTGTCTCAGAATGTCTGTATTTCCTGTAAGAAGAATCAAATTCTTAACTGAAATCTAACTGAACCTGAAATTGATTTTCATATATTCATTATATTAATGAAACTATTAAAGGAAAGACTTTTAGAGGTACATATTATGCACTTGTTTTGCCAGTCTACACAATAGAAACCACTTTAATAAGGAAATGTTCAGATAACGATATTGGTTATTGACCTGTATGCCCATATGATGTGAACTTTTATTTCTGTAAAGCATACAGAAATAATTCCAGTCAGAAAAATGATATCATAATTAACAGGATTCATGTTTGTTGGCAATGACAGTACTGAGGACTTTTCTGACATCTTTTTAGCATTCTGATGAGGTATGTGGGATGGGATGTGGGGCTTCATGAAAGTTAATGCTGGGAGACGACACATTATCCGACCCACCAAAATTCCATAGGCATCTAACAGCTGATCCTTCTGATCATCCGATAGTAAAAAATTTTCTGCACCAATATTGTTGACATCAGTACGTGGAGGCTTGTTGTCCATATCGATTCTAGCAAGACGGCTGAAGATAATGTTGGATGTGAACAGATGCAGATCTTGGTTCCTCCTTTCCGTGTTTATCTGTGATGTCTTCACGTATATATCCAAGTTGTCACCTGCAAATAATATTAAATTAACAAGAGTTCAATTGCCCTAAGCAGTCAACTTGTCTTGAAATATTTCAAGTTGTCAAGCTGACACTTTCTGATACCTCTTCAGGCCATCTATGAAGAGTATTTGGTTTTACCTGACTGATTAAGTTTATTGTGAAGTTGTCAAACGTTTATTCTTTATGTAGACTACAGACTAACAGAAAACTTTAATTGTCCCCTGGACCATATAATTCACATATAAATAAAAGACCTGTGATCTTGATCAACGGATTCTTCTTAGATGGTCCACAAGTAGTTTGTTTGATGATTCGTTCACACTGTCTTGGAATTTCAATCTCCTCTCATGAGATAGTACCAACCCCATTTGATTGAGTCTTGTTTGACCCTACATAAAACATTTCAAAGAAGGAAAATTGACATTAGTAAAGCAAGGAGCATTTAATGTTATTATTTTATTATCAAATCATTTCACATTCATTTGGAATTTGTTTTTCTTTGTCCTACAGTATAACTTGTCTAAACCGAACCCTGTATAAACTGGAAACTTGTCTATACCGATTAATTTGTTTGGTCCCGGCAAATTTCTTAATAAACTATTTTACCCAAAACCTGCATAATCCGGAACCTGTCTACTCTGAAAACCGGAACTGTCTAGGTAATGTTACTATATCTTTCTTTGTAAAATTAACTTGGGCAAACCGACAGCAATGTTTTCACAACATGGGACTGATCATGAGGTGGCTTAGGGATTTACCTGTACCGGTATACTAAGGGCTAGATAGTGACAACTTTTCACTTTTCATTCAACGGTTTTGTTACATGTACATACTAATCTTAGCAATGAGAGTTCATTTGAATGTAGCACACACAGAGAAATGGATCGTACATGTACACCTCAGAAAACGTAGGATGGAATTCTGTGTTCTACCATGTACATATGTGGAAATAATTGTTAGTGCTGTAATAAAAAAAAATCTTCTGATGATTTCCATGTGAACATATTGTGATAAGGTTCTATCCTTTATAAACGGACACCTGTATAAACCCAACAAATAGACTGGTCCCGTTCACATCCGGTTTAGACAAGTTATACTGTATTACAAATATAGTTAGATGTACTACCAATTTGTACTTTCTGTTTGTCTTATTTTTGCATGTTTATCTATTGGATTTTTTCCCCTTTAATTTTAATCATGATTAAAATCATAAAGTTATGTATATTGTTACTTTATAAATAGATTTCAAACCTATTATATATGTATTTGTATCGTTACGAATGTATATAAAAATTAGTTTAGTTTCATTAAAATTGTCATTATTCATGACAAATAAACATAAAATGTATATAATGTATACATATCAAAAGTACCTACATTTTCAATATTCTATTCACATACCATTTGTTATTTCCTCCAGTAACAAAGCAAACAGCAACAACTGAAACCAAACAGCAACACTTAACAAAAAATAACAACAACATAACTTGGATAACAGCATTCAACTATCTACAGTAACTATCTATTCAACTATCTAGATTTAACTTGAAACGTAGAACAAAACTCTTCGGGTGTTTAAACACTTTCATAGTTTTCTGGACATGGCTAAATGTGGTTATGGAATTATTTTGTTGAAAAAAAAATGGAGATAAAAAAGAAGGATTTATAATGATATTTCATTTTCATGTTATATCCTTGGCCCTGCAGGTAGGGCGTTAGAATTGTACCTGCTGCCCCTATTGCATGATCGTAAAAGGCGACTAAATTTAGGATCTTATCTTTTCTTTCTAACTGACTTTATCTTTCCTAATGCCTCCCTTTGGCACCGCCTCACTTTTGTTCTTGAGTTGAGCGTTCGCCCCTGTGAAGGAAGGCTCTGGGTTCTGTCCCTTGGCCGAGACACACCAAAGTCTATAAAAGTGGTAGTTTCTGCTCCTGCTTTAGCGTTCAGCATACAGGGAGTGGGACGACTGGTTCGCCCGTTGTCAGTATAATGTGACCGGGTGGAGTTGTGTTGCTTGTGTCTTCGCGGCATGCTTCAGTGTTATAGCACACTAAAAAGGGCAACAGTTCCACTATACAAGAACATACAACACGAACATACCGCAGTCTCCCAGTACACTCACCTCGCACAACATACACGCAACACACCGCATACATGGAGGCCGTCCTTACATGACAATAGCTGTTAATTAGGGACGTTAATTAATCAAACAAAACAAACAAACAAACAATTACAGTGAAATTCTCTCACGACCAATGCCATTGCAAAAGTCACTGGTCATTTGGTGAAATAGAAATGCAGCCATTCCTAGAGTTATTAAGAAAATGTGTTTTCAACCAAACAAACACAAGCTTATTAAAATGCTCAATTACCCTTTCATTAATACCACCCTTTAAGTAATTGCTGTTGAGTTTGTTTGTTTGAGTTTTACGGCCCATCGACAACTAAGGTCATTTAGGGCCAAACTACAGGTCATGCATTAATATCAGGATAAAAGTTCAGGGTAAGAAAAAGCATGTAAGGCTAAAACACAGATTGTAAACGTTAATTTGATAAAAAAAAGAAGGTTTGCATGGGATAAAATAATAATTTGCTAAAACACATGAGAAAACTCACGCACAATGTTGATGAAACGATGAAATGTTGAGTTGATACGATGTATGATGAGAACGTTCATATTTTGCCTTAAATACCGATCTCTTTGAGATAATTAAAAATAAAATGAACAAAGTGTACATGTCGGAGACATCGTAGTATTTATCTCGTATGAAAGTTTAAAATCAATACACATGCAATAAAATATGCTCCACTGTGAGAGGAGAATCACATGCATGGCATGTAGGAGATCCTCCCCTCTCAATAGATAGGAATGTGGTAAAATATGTGAGTCCAGTTCGGAGCCGAGAGAGTACAACTTCCTCTCTGCGGTCTCTCCGACTGGACAGTTTTAGGATTAAGTGTAGGTTGAATTTTAACAGTTTATTGTTTGTTTCGGTAGACCACCTTTGTTGCCAATGGTGTTGATGGCTTGACTGAATTGAAGGTTGATGTCGGTGTATGGTAGTTTCAAATCTGTTTGTGCTAGGCGAAGAGCAGTCTTAGCTGCTTCATCAGCCTGTTCATTCCCCTTTATACCCACATGACTGGGAATCCAGAGATAAGTATTTGAGTTTTAGAAGATATCGAAATGTTCGGATTAAAAGATTTTGGATTAGAGTATTTCTAGGGCTTCTTGATTTCAAAGCCTGAAGAACCGAAAGAGAGTCTGAACAGATGATTGCCTATTCAATGCGGTGTTCTTCGATATGGTCAAGCGCCAGACCGATAGCACAATGCTTCCGCAGAGAAAAATGGAGGCAAATATCCGGGAGTCGGATAGAGGAGCAGTGATTAGATGTACAGCATGCTGCGCAACTTTATCACCATCTTTTGATCCGTCAGTGTAATCTGAACATGGTCAGGAAAGCCCTAATGCACTCCGAAAGAGGATTTGTGTTCTTCGGGTAATGCACTGGATTTTGCCCTCTCATGTAGAGATAAATTGATATCAGGTGTTTTAATGAGCCATGGTGGTACATCCGATACGGTGTACTCGTCAAATGGGTGTCGAAAGTTTATATTAAGTTCCAGCAAAAATTTGAAATTCTGATGCCAAATGTTGGCTATGAGCTTTTGATTTTTGGTAAAATTTTCTGGTGTTGTGGATTGAATACAAGGTTCAATGCAGGATTTTTGGAGTTGGATTTTCAGTTGAAGCGCATACTGTAAGGATAATTTCTTTCGTCGATCGTCTAGAGATGGCTCATTAGCTTCCACATGGAGCACTCTCTCAAGGTGTTGTTCGAAAGCTCCAAGTGCCAGACGCAGTCCCTGATTCTGTATAGGGTCATGCATCTGTAGATAGGAGCTGCGAGCCGATCCATAGACAATAGAGCCGTAGTCAAGTCTCTTT
>SAYR01074228.1:0-24406 GCA_004382745.1 Argopecten irradians irradians | reverse complement strand
AATGTACAGGTGTTCTGATGATTACAGACTTCATTTCATTGACAGTCACACCTATGTTAAAATTGATTACCAGAAAGGATGGACTTTAAAAAAAGAGATTGCTGAACTATATGGAAATTTTGATAATTTAAATTTGTTCTTGCTGTAGATCATAGTACAGGAAGTAATTACCTTGTATAAGTGAATTCAAGGAAAGAGTGGCACAGTTGATGTTTCAGAAAATTGGTAACTACATTTTTCAGTACTGGAATGTCATTACATAATATAAAAAAAAATACTTCCAACATATTAGTTTTACAAGTTGTTCTTATTATGATCACCATGCATTTATAATGACACTAAATGTTAACCGGTGTTGTGCATTAGGTACATAAGTTTTCAACAAGAGATCCCAGAGGGATCTTGGCACACCAAATGAATGATCTAAGTCTCACAATGGAAAGAGGGATCTTTTCTCTGCTTTTCAAAGTTAACTTCATATTTTTACATATAAAATTTGAGAAAGATCATTTCAGTATACGTACTTTTTAAGTATAATTATAACAAACTTTAACTATCAAAATCCAAGATGGTGGCCTGGCGGCCATCTTGTTGACTGATTGGTCCCAAAATACAATATGCACAAACTAGGGCCCTAGGTGAACCTACATATGAAATTTGAGAAAGATCCCTCAGTACTTTCTGAGAAATAGCTGTAAACAATTAACTCAAAATCCAAGATGGTGGCCTGGCGGCCATCTTGTTGACTGATTGGTCCCAAAATACAATATGCACAACTAAATATAAAGGCCCTAGGTAAACCTACATATGAAATTTGAGAAAGATCCCTTCAGTCCTTTGTAAAGAAATAGAGGTAACAAGAAATGTTATCAGAAGGACGGAACCACAGACGAAAAGCCATTTGAGATCTATGATGATTGGGCTAATAAAAATTACAAGACAATGACATGTTAACCTTTTTGAAAAATTATATAAAGTAGATGTTGGTCAAGTAGCAATAATGAGAGTAAGGAAAAGAAAATTGTTTATAAATATTTACATGTATGCAAAAATGGGAGACCCAATTGATGCAAAATCTGCACATGGAAATGAAGTCTTGCATACTTTTTGCACTGTCAAATCTGGGTTTTTTTTAACATATACATTATGACATCATCCATTCGTCTATCTATCTCCATATGCCTTCATCCTTCATTATCTCCATCCATCTACATCACAATTTTGTCATGATTTCTTAATCAATTCCAGTGTGACATTATTTACCATCAGATGTTCATTTATTATTAGAACCACCAGTCTTAAATAATTCTGGGAAGTGTACATGTATTCAAGAAATGAAAATAAATGTTCTAATACAGATAAATTCTAAAGCATTGTCAATCACAGGTATTGACTTATACTGCAGGAAGAAATTCTTCATCGAATTCCCGAATGAGATTGTCATCGAACTCATCTGCTGGAACTGTTAGTCCTCTTGTAAGTCTTTTAATAGTTGTGTTAATCTTTGCCTTCATTAATGGCACTTTTTCTGGAAGAAGGGGTGATGGTTTAATGTTCTTAAATCCTGGACACTTTCTCCCTGGAGTGTGTTTGAATGGACGAAGTTTCCTGAGGGTTTTCTCAATGGTTTCCAAATCTTTAGGAGACACACACTTTGAATGTCTACTAGACTTGGACTTTACACCAACACTTTTGTCAAATTGCTCGCAAAGATCTGCAATCATATCTGCAGCCCCAGTGACACGACGTATCGCTGCCTTACTTTTGTTGGCACACTGAGTTTTGATTAAACTTTTCTGGTTACATAATGAATGTTCTTGTACTAAATCGCTTTCAACATTTCGTCCAACCCCTCCATGTATATTCACAAATGAGCCTTCAAGCACTCTACAACGCTGAAGAGGCGAGAGCAGGTATTCAGTTTTGAGAAGATAATCAATGTTTTCGACCAGGTATTTACTCAATGGTGAATGGGAATAAAAGAAAGGTACCGAGTATCTACAGTTAAGTAACAATCTTGCAAGATCACCTTCTTTTGCTGTATCGTCCAACTCCATCAAGTGTAGGGCCCAGTGGCATAAATTCTGGCTGTAGTTTTGAAGCTCATCCTCTGGATCCTGAACCTCCTGTAATATGAATTTTCCGTCTGCAGTGACGCTGGATACTTTGTAGTGTTTAACTGGAGATGCACCTTTACAATCCCCTACATTTCCATACCCATAATGGCAAAGGAATTCCCTTAAGATTTTGTTGACAATGTTCTTCTTTTCTGGAAGTTTTTGCTTTGCAAAGTCACCTAAAAGGCTATGCTGCGGATCACAGTGTCCATCTTCCATATTGAAAAATTCCAATATCTGTTCTGTGAGGAGGCCTTCTCCAACAGCGATGAGAAGATTGTGGTGTGGTTCGAATCTTCCTTTCACTTTTCCATTCACAAGAGAATACAAATCTGTAGATCTATGTTTCAGCAAACGTTTAAAGTAAGTTTAAGTCTGATCAACAATTATGTTTAATTCACCGTCATTAAGAAAATCAATCATTGTAGCTAATGTATTTTCTTGTATCTCTCAGTAATGGTAATCGTGACCCACCAACCCCCATTCTACAACCAATTAGAATATATATCATAATCCCTCACATAATGAAATCCTCATTTTTCTATTTTTACAGAAATGCTTCAAAACACTGTACAAACCAGAAAACTCCCCAGGAACACTTCATCATTTTAAGACCATTTTACACCGCTCTGATGTGAATGGAAAAGTGAAAGGAAGATTCAAACCACACCACAATCTTCTCATCGCTGTTGGAGAAGGCCTCCTCACAGAACAGATATAAGAATTTTTCAATATGGAAGATGGACACTGTGATCCGCAGCATAGCCTTTTAGGTGACTTTGCAAAGCAAAAACTTCCAGAAAAGAAGAACATTGTCAACAAAATCTTAAGGGAATTCCTTTGCCATTATGGGTATGGAAATGTAGGGGATTGTAAAGGTGCATCTCCAGTTAAACACTACAAAGTATCCAGCGTCACTGCAGACGGAAAATTCATATTACAGGAGGTTCAGGATCCAGAGGATGAGCTTCAAAACTACAGCCAGAATTTATGCCACTGGGCCCTACACTTGATGGAGTTGGACGATACAGCAAAAGAAGGTGATCTTGCAAGATTGTTACTTAACTGTAGATACTCGGTACCTTTCTTTTATTCCCATTCACCATTGAGTAAATACCTGGTCGAAAACATTGATTATCTTCTCAAAACTGAATACCTGCTCTCGCCTCTTCAGCGTTGTAGAGTGCTTGAAGGCTCATTTGTGAATATACATGGAGGGGTTGGACGAAATGTTGAAAGCGATTTAGTACAAGAACATTCATTATGTAACCAGAAAAGTTTAATCAAAACTCAGTGTGCCAACAAAAGTAAGGCAGCGATACGTCGTGTCACTGGGGCTGCAGATATGATTGCAGATCTTTGCGAGCAATTTGACAAAAGTGTTGGTGTAAAGTCCAAGTCTAGTAGACATTCAAAGTGTGTGTCTCCTAAAGATTTGGAAACCATTGAGAAAACCCTCAGGAAACTTCGTCCATTCAAACACACTCCAGGGAGAAAGTGTCCAGGATTTAAGAACATTAAACCATCACCCCTTCTTCCAGAAAAAGTGCCATTAATGAAGGCAAAGATTAACACAACTATTAAAAGACTTACAAGAGGACTAACAGTTCCAGCAGATGAGTTCGATGACAATCTCATTCGGGAATTCGATGAAGAATTTCTTCCTGCAGTATAAGTCAATACCTGTGATTGACAATGCTTTAGAATTTATCTGTATTAGAACATTTATTTTCATTTCTTGAATACATGTACACTTCCAGAATTATTTAAGACTGGTGGTTCTAATAAATGAACATCTGATGGTAAATAATGTCACACTGGAATTGATTAAGAAATCATGACAAAATTGTGATGTAGATGGATGGAGATAATGAAGGATGAAGGCATATGGAGATAGATAGACGAATGGATGATGTCATAATGTATATGTTAAAAAAAACCCAGATTTGACAGTGCAAAAAGTATGCAAGACTTTCATTTCCATGTGCAGATTTTGCATCAATTGGGTCTCCCATTTTTGCATACATGTAAATATTTATAAACAATTTTCTTTTCCTTACTCTCATTATTGCTACTTGACCACATCTACTTATATAAATTTTCAAAAAGGTTAACATGTCATTGTCTTGTAATTTTTATTAGCCCACCATCATCAGATTCAAATGGCTTTTCGTCTGTGGTCCGTCCTTCTGATAACATTTCTTGTTACCTCTATTTCTTACAAAGGACTGAAGGGATCTTTCTCAAATTTCATATGTAGGTTTACCTAGGGCCTTATATTTAGTTGTGCATATTGTATTTTGGGACCAATCAGTCAACAAGATGGCCGCCAGGCCACCATCTTGGATTTTGATAGTTAAAGTTTGTTATATATCTTAAAAAGTACGTATACTGAAATGATCTTTCTCAAATTTTATATGTAAAAATATGAAGTTAACTTTGAAAAGCAGAGAAAAGATCCCTCTTTCCATTGTGAGACTTAGATCATTCATTGGTGGGTGCCAAGATCCCTCTGGGATCTCTTGTTGAAAACTTATGTACCTAATGCACAACACCGGTTTACATTTAGTGTCATTATAAATGCATGGTGATCATAATAAGAACAACTTGTAAAACTAATATGTTGGAAGTATTTTTTTTATATTATGTAATGACATTCCAGTACTGAAAATGTAGTTACCAATTTCTGAAACATCAACTGTGCCACTCTTTCCTTGAATTCACTTATACAAGGTAATTACTTCCTGTACTATGATCTACAGCAAGAACAAATTTAAATATCAAAATTTCCATATAGTTCAGCAATCTCTTTTTTTAAAGTCCATCCTTTCTGGTAATCAATTTTAACATAGGTGTGACTGTCAATGAAATGAAGTCTGTAATCATCAGAACACCTGTACATTCATAAGTTGATCATTATAGAATTAATATTGATTACCAGGGAAATATTGTTCTACTGTAAAACTGTAGTAATTTATAAAGATCTTTGGCATTTCAGAAATACAAGAAATGGAATATGTAATACATATATGTGAATGCTTTATTAATGTAATCCTATTAAAGGAAAACATGAAAAGATATATGGTTTAGTTTGATTTTTCCCGGGAGTGAGATTTACAGTTAGAACAACATTCTGTAGCAGTAATCGACTGATCCTTCTCAAATCCAAACACATTTAAGATTGCATTTCTGAAACATGTTGTGTCATTCTTGCAGTAAACGATAATATCTTCTGTGATTCCTGGAAGATTCTTGGCGATGTCGTGATTATTGAAATACAAAACAGCCCTTGCAGGTTGACCCTGGCGCCCTGCACTCCCAATCTCTTGCATATACTGTGAAATGTTCCTTGGTGGGCAAGTATGAATAACTTGTGTCACATTCCTTGGGTCAAATCCCATCCCTGCTATGGACGTTGTTAATACCAATCGTATTCTAGGATTTTCAACTTTCAACTCCTTTATTGTTCTCGAAATCACGTAGTCATCTTGACCGGAGCATATTGCACTGTACAGTGCATCATCTATAGACTTTGTTCCAAATAAACCGTGGAGATGCATTAAGACTTCACTCATATAAAACACAGGGAGAAACATGAGTGTCACAGGAAAAGCCTCCTTTTTATCAAAGAGTTCTTGGCAAATTGGATATACAATTTTCTCATACTCTCCCAGCCTATCTTCACTTGATTCCTTCCTGCATTTTTCAAAGAAAATGTTCCTCTTGTCTGGGCTATGTTCAATCAATTTACAGTTCTTCAGATGGAGTAA
Source organism: Argopecten irradians irradians (assembly GCA_004382745.1). Classification (NCBI taxonomy): domain Eukaryota; kingdom Metazoa; phylum Mollusca; class Bivalvia; order Pectinida; family Pectinidae; genus Argopecten; species Argopecten irradians. Next base: position 18,519 of record SAYR01074228.1, on the reverse strand, counting down.
AGCTGGAATCTCCTTCTTCTGCTTAACAGTCAAGGTCCCACTTAATGCTATGAATGGCACTGAAGGAAAGAACACTTTCAAACTTGACATCTTTCCAAAGGCAGTCCGAAATTCTTCACCCCTGCGAATGATAATGTACAGATAAATGCAAAGTTCTTAAATAAGATTCTCCTGTGTATATATTTTTATACATCTGAGGTCATATTTTCTTAATCTGTCCTTCAATGTCCCCTTTTTCAATTTCTATATATTTTTTTTCTTCTTTTTAGAAACGCAATAAACTCATTTCAGTGATCTATATGTTGCAGTTACAATTGCTAGATTTGCCATAAAAATGTTTATTTTATGGTTCCCTCTCCAAGGGGACTGATGAACATGACAAAGAATATTTCTAACCTCAGGTGACACGTTGTTATGTGTGAAATGTTTATTCCAATATTAATTTTACCTGTATTGAATTTGTCCACAAGAGATTACAGTGATAGAGATTGATATTATCCGACTCCCATGGACTGATAGGTGGTGGCGAACAGGGTCAAATTACACCTGAAATTCTTCAGAACTTAGATTTCCGCTGCGGCCCAGTTTTTCATTTCAGTTGAAAAAGCTAAATTGTGGTGACATTCACTACACATGGTCCTCTAATAAAATCAAGTAACATAAAAACAGTTTTGAGTGAAAGACTTACCCTGGTATCATCCATTTGGGCTTTAAGTTAGTATAAAGTATATAAAATGATCTAACACTAACCATTTCTGGATAATGTGGCATTTATCAATGACAACAGCTTTGACATTATGGGTAAATCTCTCGTTGGACAGTAATCCTTTCCCTTCAGTAGTATTGAGAAGAGCCTCTGGATGACACAGAATAATTGAATATTCCCCGTTGATCACAGTTGTAAGAGGGACATCACATTTAACATCATACTTTTCAAGATCAACATCATCTAGTGTATCCGTAACTTTAGTTTTTATGTCCAGTTTGCAAGCTGAAATTCCACGCTTTTTCATCGATTCCAATTGGTCTTTTTGAATGATATTCAGTGGTGAAACAACGACAATGATAAGGTTTGAACATGTGGTGTCATTGAATAGTTTTGGCAGTAGGTGAAAGATTATACTTTTAGTGCTTGAACGGTTTGTTGTCACGCTCACGTCAGAGTTGTTAGGATTTGATTTCGGGGTGATCGGGGTTAATGCCAGACGTTTAGATGATATGTTACCCCTGGCATAACGCTCTGCTCCTTCCTTTACCTCTTTTACGAATTCTAACGTCTTTTCTAAACGTGTGAAGCAGCTTCTACATACGGAGGCCTGTGAAATGCAGTTGTACACTGTCTCATTTGAAATAAGCGAGGATAAATTTCCAAATAAAGAAGCACATTTTCTACCCGAAAGTGAAAAAGTGATAGTCAGAGCCGACCTATGGCAAATGAAACAACCAATAATTGTTTCTTTCTTCGGAGTGTGTATGGGGGCCGCCATGTTGGAACATGTAAAAATAACTTGACCTCGAGGTCACTAGATTGGTAGTGCGTGAGCCGTTGACAGAGATAAATGAAGGGTAACCGCAATGCACTCTGGGAGAGATTGATTTAGTAGAGCAAACGGCAGCCAATCAACTTCGCTTCCGGTTTTATTTTTAAAAAACCACGTGTAGTTGAAAGATAAACAAAATGCTAGCCAGTTAGAGTTTTTATAGTGAAATTATGGTCGATTTACACGACATGTTGTCAAATATTCAAATTGAACACGACTATTGCTGGTACCGCATCACTTTCGCGATATTCACGTTGCATATACATGTAGCATATACACAGTTGAATTGTGTTTATCTTTCAACTACACGTGGTTTTTTAAAAATAAAACCGGAAGCGAAGTTGATTGGCTGCCGTTTGCTCTACTAAATGTGTATATCTGGCCTACGATTTCACATTTTTAAGGGGTACCGCGAGCTGACTATATATTAGGCAAAAAAAAAAAAAATAAATAAAAATAAAAAAGCCTAATAATATAGGCAGGTTTAGCGGACTAGCATAGACCGACAATATAATTCACTAATTGTCCTAAGATCTCAAGATTTTCAAGAATTTATTTATTCACTCAGACACACAAAATAGTGTATAACAAGAGGTCAAACATTTTTAACAGAATGGATGCATGACAGGCAAAATGTAACATTATTTGCAGAGAAAATATGGAAAAATACATACATTTTAACATTTCATAATTGTACCTGTATAATAAACTTACCTACTACATAAACACAATGCTGGGTGATACAAGTGTGTTATAATAACTTGACTATTTTTTGGATAAACAAACTGACATTTATATATAGTTTCTTATAAAATATTGAGAACATTCCTTTCATTTTGTAGTAATTAGGATTTCTGTGGTAGTAATTTGGGATATATTTACTACGCAACTGGGCTACATTATGGTTGTTACACACAAATAAAAAATGGAACTCGTCTCCAGTACCAGCGCTACAAAGTGAACATACTCTATCTTGACGTTGTATCCCAGCCCATCTTCCAGTTTCAACCGGAAATTTTATATTTGAGGTTCTAAAATTGCATATTGTTTTCCTGTCTTTTACATTTAATCGCATAAGATAATCTTCCAAGCCAAAATGGTATTTAAATATAGAGTATGTCCGTCCTCTCGGCGTGTTTTCTAATTGGTTAAACCATGTTTGTATAAATTGGTCTTGCAATTTTTGAGTAATAATTGAATGTAGATATTTAATATTAGGTAAACAATTTCTCTGATGTATCCAAACAAAACTTAATCCAACACTGTCTAAAATATTTTTAACATATTTCATCAATTTAAACTCAATCTGACCAGTTACATGGAGAGTAAACATCAAGTTGTACATAAAACTAGACAGTTTGCTTTCATTGGATAGAAGAGTATACCAAAATTTTATATCATTTTAAGTTTTATTTTAACAGTAAAAGGATACCTGCTGGTTTCTCCGTAAATCATAAAATTAGATGTATGTTTTCGTAGACCAAGAATGCTTTTACAGAACTGTAGATTATATTTTCCAACATACTTGTATTTTCGTACCCCCATATTTCACATGAATATAATAACATTGGAGTAGCTAATGAATCGAATAACTTTTTTTTATTATTTTTTTATTATTATTATTCAAAAGTTTTCAAAATGTAAAAGTTACATTAGATATCAGCACACAAATCATTCATAATCTTCATTCCCTCATTCATCATCATCATCATACATATATTCACTCAATATACAACGTCATTCAGTATCATATCCCACAGTAGCAAATTATATTTGATTACCATTATCACACTCAGAAAACAGCATCACTATAGTTACATGTTACAGCTTTGCACACTAACATCATCACTCAATTTGCATCATCATTACCATGATCATCATCATTGTCAAAATATCCTTTCTACATGTATTTTAATATCATGATCAATAAAATTAAATAGTAGTATATAGATGTAGCCTTTCGGCCGCTTTTTGAGGAGCCAAACGAGGAGCGGCTCCTCATCCTGGTGACACGTGTCAATTCAATGAGGAGCCAACAATTATGGCGGTAAATTTGAAATTAAGTTTGAAAAAAAGTTTAGATAAAAACATAGCTGGCTCCTCCTTTTGGCGATACGTGTGAACAATGGGAAAGTAAATTGGCGGTAAATTTGAAAATGTCGGGGAACAAGAATGTTTGTCGAGCCGGATAGATAATTGTCTTACCATAAAAGACCAATCACATAATAGGTACCGTGATGACTAAAATCAATGTCAATGCTTAACGTTAATTATAACATGGTAATGCTGACAGCGTGTGAATAGACCAGTGGCCTCAGGCATACGTACTTACCTCGAACCATAGCCGAATGTTGAAAAATTGATCAACACACCCGCAGGGTGTGCTGCGTAAAGCATTTGTAGGAGATCCACTGTATATGTTGAGATATATATCTCCTTAATCATATCACCGAAAAGCGAAAATAAAGACAGACTTTTCAGGAAATATAACAAAGGAGGGTTGTTTTTAAACTACTTATTGAATCAATACATATTAGTTCTCTTCAACGCCCGACTTCAATTGTTCAATTGCACAGCAGATATTCTTAAAGCGTGTATATTTCTCCACAATTATTTTCAAAAAAAAAAAAAAAAAAAAATGATTCGGGTAAGTTCTCAACACCAATGTAACAACAATTATTCAAGAACATGTTATTTTATTGGTAATGGTGTGAACAGGAATTAAGATAGAAAAAGGAGAAAAACAGGTCATGGCTAATCAACGAACACAATTAACATGGTTATAACAGTCTCAAGTTGTCTACGACCCTCTCTAAACACGGGGCCACTGACGGGATAGAATAGACATTTACAAGTCTTATTCATAATTCATTAACTCTTTACAAAACTGTAATGCGACACATATGTATATCTCTTTAAATGTTATATACAAACAAAAGTTGCATTTGTATATACGAAAAATTTAGCACGATAAGTTATTTTTATATAATTACATATACAATGTATTATCCCCTTCGGGGGCCCCCGTTTGACCCCGCCGCTAATAGACGATGGTCACCCAAACTTCTATGGGGTTCACCACGGGAAAAATTATATCCTTTAACGTATTTTCATCGAATAAAGGTTAGCCAATGTATAGCATTTGACATGTGTATTTTTTAAAACGTTGTTAATAAAATTAGAATGGGGTTTACATATGTCTTTAAATATTTTTAAATACGGTTCAGTGAAACCCCTTCGGCGCCTCTTCTATCTAAGAAACGCTGACGAATAACGCGCATTGACGTGTGAATAATTAATTGAGAGATTTTACTTTTTTAATTGCACCAAAAACTTCCCAAATAGTATGGTAAATGTTCACGTAGGGTTTGATTCCTCGGCTTGGAGCTTAATTGTTTTCAATGTCAACAATTTCAACCCACTCCTAAGATTCTATTTCCCTCGTGATTATGAAACCAATTACGTACTCACAAGCCTATCGATATACGTCTCAATTATGCTGTAAAGATTATTGGTTTTGTTCGGGGTACATTTAGGGGCGTGGTTATGTAGATATAAAAGCTACATAGAGACAAAAATTACCACTTATAAAATAGCACAGTAACAATGTACGATTGTAAAGCATGTGGAGAAAAGGATGAACACCAAAAAATCATCGAAATGATTTATAGTGAAGAGGAAATTGAACGAACTATTAATGGACGCGGAGGTGTCTTTAGTGAAAAATTACAGTTATTGGACTATGCTTTCGGATTTAAATTCGATTTGTATAAAGGGAACTATTCGAGTATTGGATTTCATTCCAGTAAAGTCGCCGTGACATTGTGTCACTGCTGGTTGTTGTCAAAGGATTTTGCGGTGTAGGAATAACATGTTTAAACAAGTCGATAAAAAGTCCGAGGTACATACAACAGCTACACACTTGTATATAGTTACGTGTATGGACAGGTATGGCTATTGAACGAAGTAATCAATTACAATCTTTCTTTGAGTTATGTTACGCTCATGAACTTTATACCAAAAGTCAGATTCCGTGTGTTTTAAATACTGTAAATGACAACAAAGTTATAGAAAAATTTAAGCAGGCAATTGATTTGTCAACTATTCGAATTAATGAACAGTACTTCGAAAATATTCAAAGTGAAAAATGGCGTGCCTCTCACCTAAGGATACATCGTGTAAATCTAATGCGTCAAAAGATGGAGAAATTAGAAAGACTATTCACGTCGAAATGAAACAACATATAAACTTACATCTTCAAAAACTTGAACGGCTACAAACAGATATTAAGATTTTAATGAATGCGAGAAAAGACTATCGTGAGATAAAGACAAAAATGATGAATCTACAAATCAATACTTGAATTCTTGTTTGCACATGTTTTAGTGTTCCGCCTGCTACGTGTTTATACACGTTTCATTCATACAAAGAACCTACATGTACATGTCCATTCATGTTTGTTGAAACGTGTATATAAACTCTCGCTTTAGCCAAATTGGTCAATACATCAAACATGGCTTACAACAGAGACGCAAAGTATCAACAGAAAAGTGAAATCAAGAAATGTCCGGATTCAAACGAATCACTTCTAGAGATTGAACTTGGAAACTGTCGTTACGTCCGTGTAGTGTTTTGGAATGAATCTTTACGTGTTGATATACGTGAATGGGAAAAGGACAGGCCCAGCAAGATCGGGGTAAGTTTGACTTTAACAAGATGGTTGAACTTTTGTGATATTATCGAAGAAATGGATAGAGCACTGAAAGAAGGAAACATCGATAAAAAATGTCATCTTGGTGGTAATGTTTTTGCTACTGTTTCTACTGGCTATAAATGTATCAACATTCGCCAGTTCTACAAACCGGAGTCAGAAGAATTGAGACCTACGCGTAAGGGAATTGCTCTTCGTACAAGTGAGTGGAACATCTTGAAAGACAATGTTTCAACCATCAATTTCGCCATTCCGGATATCAATGCTGTCATTCCTTGTCATATGCAAGCGGACCATAGCAACTTACAAGGAGCCCTGAGGTGTTCCGAGTGTAATCCGAACAATTTTACATACTTTTGATGTGAACAAGTCACCGAGGAACGCCGAGATGTCCCGAGTGTAGTCCTAATAGAAGTGAAATACGAACACTAACGTAGTCAATTGATTGTGTCCATATTCAAAGTTGAATATTTTATTTTTTAATATTGTATGTTTTACAACATGTGTATCAAATAAATAATAGAATGCATATATTCTTATAGTTATATTTTATTACCTCCGTCATTAGAACAATGTAGGTCGGAGGACTATCCATACATTGCTCTTACATGATTTCATCAACTAAAATCTACAATAGTTTTATCAATATTATTTAAGAAAGATTCAAGAACATGCCATTGTTTCAATGATAAATGAATACCTTGAATAGTGGCATGATTATTGATGAATCGCCTCAAGTCAACACGCACATCTCCACCTATGCGACATACGGTTGCCAGAATATTATCGGTCAAATCAAACACTTCGATTAAATCACACAGAGTCTGTGTAAGGTTCAACAGTTGAGCATTTTCAACTTTGACTGAGTCCGTTGTGTTTAGTCCTGTCCACGGTGGTTGATTCGTGGAGGTTATTATCAATGACGTCACAGTAATACCAAGCATCACGAGGACGCCGATACATTTTACGATTTTATAACGTACATCCATCCGTTCTCTGAACGTATAACTTTCGTTATCTGTTTCATCTTCGGGAGTCATTATCACACGTCCGTTCACTCTGAATGTCTTTCGGGGAATAAAACTATTAATTATGTTGTATCTATATATGTGTGTGTTGTATCTACACAACGCACAGAATCTGAATATAATGTTCTAAAATGGTTAAAAACAAACCTTTTAACAAATGTTTCATGAGAGGAAGTTCCCGAGAATAAATCATAAACTTCGATTAAGGAATATTTTCTACAAATCCAATACGCAAAAAATAAGCAATAAAATCCGCAAGCTTTAGAACCTGTGGCTTGTATTTTGGTATTACTACAACTATATACGTTACTGTTTCTTAACAATATAGTCAGAAAATAATGTTGGTATTTTTCTGGTTTCTCCCCTAATGAATCAAAGAAATAGGCTACCTTACCATCGGAAAAATAAAAAAGCAGCCAATGTGTACCACGGGAATTTGATTCGTCACTGTTGACTATATACAGACCAGGTTTACGAATATATGTTTTTGAGAATATATCTGCAGGCATTACCCCGACTAAGTACTGTCGTATAATTACGTCTTCTGTTAGGGCAGTATATAGTTGTACAGTATCCATCTTATTTTATTTCTACGTTTCTGGAGGCATCCACTCTCATTAAACTTGGGAAATGAGCGTAACAAACGAGAGTTATTGCTTCCTCCAATGGTCTGTCAAATCTGAGTTGGAGACGAGTGTGTCCCCGTTTTAATAAAGGTAAATTTGATTCTTCGTCAAATACAGAATTAACATTAAACATATATAAACAATATCCACGAGGGTAATCAGAGCGTGATATATCCATAATTTGATTTGGATGTGTCTTATTTGCTAGTAGGGTCATATAAGCAGAAATGAAATTTCCATTCGTAAAATTTGGTTCCAAAGGATTAGCAGGAAATGATTTACCATTTATATAAAATCCCGCAAAGTTACAATTAAAATGTTGAAAATTAAATGGATTCTTCTGGTACGACCCACTGAAAGCTGTAGATGATATCAATCCGATTACTAGGCGTTCAGGAATATCACCCTGAAACACATCATCTACATTTAAACTGTACTGCCCCGCTGGTATACCGAAACATTTTATATCGGAGCGTTTAAAGGGGTAAATGGCCGGACTCTTTACAATAGCCTCGCTATGTCCAAGCATTACCCCCGGGTTAATTTTAACGTAACACACCTTTAAAACAACATCGTCAATATGTACACGATAACGACTGTTTTCATCTACTGCCATTAAACAAAAATTTTCTCTACTAGGCCAAAACTTGAAATTGATTTGAAGTCCATTCATGATGAAATCTTTCTTGCTGACATATATCCATATAAACGGGGCCCTCCAAATCTACAAATTTTCCTTCGGATGTGAATAAACTTCTAACGTAAAGCCCACTGTTCGGACCTTCGGGATCGGATATATCCATGTTAGCAGCTGTATCCTGAACAAATAACTGACTTCCCAAACTTAAATCACTCACATCTTTTTCTCTATATAGTAATGCATCTAAGTAAGCCTTATAAGGGTAATTTGTTGAAACAGTAGGGGGTAATGGTTTGTTGTTGAATATTAACGTCAACCTGACTCCACAGGCTCTGCAAAGCTAGATTTACAAAAGCAACTTTATTCGTACTACCTATGGATGTTCCATCATCATTTACAATTTTTTACCCTGGTGATACAATCTGGTTCGTTTTAAATCTACATACGAAGTTGAAGTACCAGGAATATTGAATTCTACTGCACTGCGATGCGTTATGTTTCCTATAGGTCTTACATCAATCCACTCGGTTTGCTCCACGCCAGCTTCAGTTGGGAAATTGTGAAAAATTTCTAGACGCCGACTAACGGCAGGTTAGAATCAGCAGAATTAAAATGCCATCTTCAATCATCAACGATTAAATGTGAAATGAGATATGATTATGTATCTCGTCTATATTTAAAATCAGTGTTGACGTATTTCAACGACTAAAACATGTTTAGACTTGTTTCGGAACACAATGGAGAGTCCCAGACAATAAAGTAAACATGCCGTAAACAAACATCTAAACGGTAAACATTGATCCCGGAAGAGAAAAGCCTTTTTGTATCCCTTATACATACGGAAACGGTTTTTTCTGTGGCGACTTTTTAGTTTTGGCTTTTGACTTTTTCTTCTTAGGATTAGGTTTACTTCTACTCTTTTCGAATTGAGGCTTTTTATTTACTTTCTGCTTTAGGCTTCCGTTTAGTGCCTGTCTTTTTACCTGTTTTAGCTTTATATCTTTTAGTGTAAAATGAAAGCACTGGTTCACCCTGAAGTTTACGCCTTTTCAATTCCGATTTAGCTCTCTCAACCGCCTGTTCAGTTGGGGTGACCATTTGAATTTTATTGCTTACTCCTCCGTTACCAACCTGTCCGACGACATATGATTTTTGATTCGGAATTAGATGACGTTTCGAAGATTTTAAAAAATGATTTTTCCATACTTCTAGGTCTGGGACAAATGGTATCCAGGACATTTTCTCAGGTGAAGTGTACACGACAGAGGCTCGTTAAGGAATGAGCGGTTCAAGATTTGTCACGTAGTTCATATAGATTCTAATTCTCTGTACACGCAGATTGGCTTACTGGGATATAGTATGTGTATCACGATATTACTCATTTTACTTCCGTCTATGTGAATTCTTCTTAGAATCGGTTCTGTATTTCGGTACCCACCCGATACTCATTTCGCAATAAATCAGTTAATAAATCAAAAGTTATAATGTCCTTGTTTGAAAAAGGCGTTACAATCACATCTAAAAAGTCACATTCCCAATATCCGTTTAATTGTAATGGTTTCGATAGTTCAATGGTGAAATCTACTGTTGAGTTATTTGGATGATAATTCAAACCATCATTTGAAGATATAAATATATAGTGATGTTCAGACATCATTAGTTTATATTTGTTCTAGTTGACTCTCTGGAATCCATGTGTTAAATGACTTTGGCCAACCCATCCATTTTACAAATACCTCATTACGCCTGTTCCTCACCCTACGTTTTAGTACGCTCTCTATTTTATAAGTTGTATTATCGTCTACATTAGCTTTGTGAAGTTCATTTTGATAAAAGGTTCCCATGATCATTTCATTGTTAAAATCTTTGATTGTGTATAAAGGTATACGTTCCTTCATTTGTCTGGTAACAATCATAAATAATTCCGTCGTCCATCTCTCATCGTATTCGCGCGAAAACACATTTCTCAGATGACTAATTCTAACGACATCCCCTATCTTAAACTTATACGCTACACGATTTCGTCTACCGTGAGATGTCGGAGTTTTTAGTTTCGAATTCATACCATAATGAAGTTTCCACAAACGTATATTATCTGAACGTGTTACTTTAGCAGGTGCTTTTTTAATGCTTCTGTGGTATGTGTGATTATAACTATCGGTCACAGATTTTAAATCGTCTATCCAGCGATGTGATTGTCGAAAAGACATGATACGTTTCAATTTCATTTTTATAGTTTTAATCGTTCTCTCAGCCATAGCGCATTTAACTGAATTTAGAGATTGGAAAAAATCGACATGTTTTTTCTTGAACAAGCCTTTAACTAGGGAGTTAACAAATTCGGTTCCTTTATCACTACGAACTTTTTCAGGTATTCTACCTTGCATTAATACGGCACTTAAAGAGTTTAACATTTCACGGGCATTTTTGGTTTTTAATTTCACCGTCCAGATAAATTTAGAAAAAGTGTCGATTACTAACAGAAAATAACAATAACCATCATTCCATTTGCTTAATGAATACATGTTTGCTACGTCCATTTCCCACTGGTAATCTACGTATGGTGTCACAATTTTTCTACGTGTAAATTTTCTGCGAATTTGTTGATGAATCGAGACGGCCTCCTGTTTTTGGAGCCATTTGGCGATTTTCGCCTTGGATAAAACAAATTTACCTTCCCTGCGCACTTCACGATACAACTTAGCTACACCAGCAAATGATGCTGGGTGTTTTGAATCATAATATATTTTCTTTAAATATTCTTCGTGATTCATATTTCAATCCACTTCCTTTTTTTCTTTGATACGGATTTTTTGGAGGGTATACCAATCGGTGGTTTTCTCTGATCCCTACCGTCTCCGTTTCCTTCTTGTAAAAATAAGCGATGAGAAGGATTGGATATTAAACTAAGAGGAACGTTAGTTTTTGAAAGTGCCGAATAAAACTGATCTGTACCTTTAGCCTTTAGGTTTGAACGATTTATACTCTTTCACGGCGTCCTTTAAGATATCAATAATATTTGTATGTTGTATGTGGAATGACAGAGTCGTTAATAATAAGCTCACCTTTCTCATTCCATTTCATTGAACCATTCTCTCGTATATGAAAAATTAATGACCTTACCTTTCCCTTGTACGCTTTCGGAACTGATGCGAGAATAAATTCTTCAGATAAAGCAATTGGTTCCTCAATTTTTTCAGCCTTTTTGTTTTGGTATTGATCAAAAGGTATTAATACCATTTTACGCACAGATTTCATTCTATTTGTTTTAAAATTTCAACTCTTAATTTAACCAAGAGATTGTGTAAAAATTTGTAATGTTCTTTAATAATCTTACTCTTTTTCTTGTAAGACGTAGATGGATTTCCTAATGTACGTAAAATGTTTCTGTTTTTATTGAATGAAACTCTACGGCTCGCAGAAATATTACCTGCTAGTAAATTATGTATTATCTCTGTAATTGTGATAACTTGCGAGGTATTTGCACTATAAATCAGACCGTAACCTTGAAGTTTTGTCGTAGATTGATCTAATAAAAGCTTGAAATAGTGCTTCGTTTTACTTACATTCCGGCTCATGTTCTCCCTTCAACGGTTAAGACTACTAATGGTGATATTTACTAACGCGAGTACGTTATAACGGAATGTAAACAAATGTATCTTCGCCCGGAAAAATTTTAGTGCGAAAGCGATACTTTTGGTCAGCATGTGGAGATAGATCAATTACAAAGTAACCATATGGTTCACTAATACAATCGTTATATGCTTCAATGATCGCTTGAGACTTACCTGGTAAAATCTGTTTACCTAAACAGGCAATCTGCGATAGATCACGCGGATTACGTAGCAACACATTGTAATGAGTGTTCAAACTAATCGTTCGGCTAGTCTTACCTTGACAAAACATGTTTTGGTTTATATAAACAACCGTCAGTCTTCGATGGTGAGAACCCTGAGTAAATAACAATTGCATTTCTTTGTTCATTATTACCTGTTCCATTAGATCATCTAATATAACCATGTTATGTGATTGATTATCCGTTAATTCATTTAAATCGTTCTCTGTTGGTAGCCCTAGAGAAAATTGTAAACACGGAATGACTTTTATCATTTCATCAAACAAGGGTTGATACACACCATAACAATACAGTATACGTGTTGGTGGTTGGTCATCAAACATTTCTTTCAGATTTCTTAACAATTTAAAAACAAAGAAAGTCTTACCAGAACCAGTGGTGCCACTTATTGAAATGGTTGAACATGGATTAAATGGGTACATGATGTCGACTCTCGCTCGGTTAGATAGTTAATGTCATCTTTTTTTAGCTTGCGCCGTTTATCAATCATAGATGAAAATAAATCTCCTTAGTCATATGACAGAGAAATGATTATAATCAACACTTCTCGTGAAATATAAAAAAGGAGGATGGGTGTTTCCGGTTCCATAGCACTTACTACGCTGAAAATATATTTACATTTAATAAATATTATGTGAAAAGTATAAAATAGCACTTATATTGTGGAAGAGTTCAATAGCACTTAGTCAACATCCTCCATGCACTCTACCATGTATCGCGCAATTAGTTTATCCTCGTTAGTTAGCACCCCGAGCTCCTCGTCTGTTTTCCTGGTCTTATTGACGGGTTTGAGCACTACATCCAAAGGACGAGTATGGATTCCGTCAGCTAGCACTTCTCGTTTACAATAAAAGTAACTGAATCCATTACGTTCCTGGTTGTACGAAAACATTGTATTGTTTCTCGCACGGAAGCCACAATTGACAGAGGTTTCCGATAACTGTGTCTTTAATACTTTCCTGTAGATTTGTAGTGGATGACGAATATTGGCTTTGGAAATTCCTTTGCAGCTGAACTTTTGATTAGTAATTGTCTTCTTTTTTGGTTGTAAACGTTTTGGTGGTAATTTCTTTGACTTTCGCAGAATACTATACGCCGCAATGACACTGGCAGGAGTTAGAGTTTGAATGGTTTTGCTCACGATGTATGTCTTGGAACACAAACCCACAATTTCATCTCCTTCATATTCTAATTTGAAAAGCCCAGGTGTTCTTTTGTCATATTTTGCGTGTGCTAAGCAACACTCACGCGGAAACCATAAAACATTATTTATTGGAGCATCATCTCTGCAGTATCCGTTTAAGTCTCTCAAAAATGCCGATTTCATTGTGGGTTTTATAACATGCTTTAATGTCTGTCCACTTATTGCCATGTAAGCACTGTCGGTGTCCATCTCGCAATATTCATAGTCTCCACGTTCCACGTATTTATCCATAAAGTCATAGTAAAATTGGAGCATTCGTAATTTTGCGTATTGCAATATGAAAAAACCCAGCTGGATAGGTAGATCAAATCTGATTTTATTCTTTGACATCTCTACTTCATAGTACTCGGAGTCTTCATCTAAACATGTGAGATTCCTGAATTGTTTGCTATTGACGAGTTTACTGATATTCTGATGTCCTTGTAGATAGGATATTGTACGATGTTTGGTTTTGTCCATGATGAGTCCCCCGTATCCGGAGTTTCCTATCAGTTTAAAGGTGTCTGCTATGATGGTATAACGAGAGTCCCTATCTCCCATGCGCCTCGCGTGACTCACATCCTCCACAAACTCGGAAAATGGACTATCGGAGCTATATTCCACCGCTTGATATATTTTTACTCACGCGCATCCCATGATCTAAATACCACTTCAGTAATGGTGACGAGAGTAAAATTCTTTCTGCTTTGTAACCTCCAACCAACAATGTCCTCGGTTTCTTTGACAAACTATGTTTACGGACATGTTCCTGCATGTGAGAGCCGATTACTTCGTATGGAACCTCTGTTGTACAAAACAATGGACTCATTTCCGCAAAATACTCTCGTGGAGCGAGTTGGTTGTATCTAAATTCTTGTGACCATTGTTCCGGAACTTCTATATCTACTTCAACCATCCCGAAAAACTCGCTGGTACGTACAGATTTCAAAATCTGTTCTTCGCTCACATGGGCGGTGTGTTTCCTGTAAAATTGTGGCTGTCTCGATTTGATAAAATTGACTAATTCCACATCTTGACGTTTCATTTCACAGAAATCACACTCCCACATTTCTACCACCTTGTATCCACGTGATTGAAGAAATAATGTCGTTTCTTCTGTTCTTTTATATTTTTTCTCTCTTTCCTTCTTCCATTTTTCACTGGAGATATTTTTCGTGAGTGGACAATTGTGATGTCCATGGAAATAACACCCATGAAACTGAAAGACGGTGTTTATTTCAGAACAGTAGCCGTCAACTGGGTATGGGCCGATTCTCTTTTCATGATTATTATTTAGTTTGTGTGTGATTTTGATGTTGTGCTTCATACTGAGATAGTCCAACCAATGAAAAGCACTCATGTATTTCTCCCTCAATATTGGCCGAAAGTTAGAATCTTTCTGTCTATGAATGTAAGGGCCAACGGGCATTGCTTGACCTAACGCCCACAGATAGAGTGCATTCGCATCATATCCAACGATTTTACGGCATGGCTTCTGGAGATTTTCGCGAATGAAAGTTTCGCCGGCCTTACTATATCGATTAAAAATGATCGAAGGCCCACCTACAATGTTGTTTCTAACTGTTTGAAACAGCTCCTCGTCCTGTTTATGAAAAAGCGAAAATGTTACACCCGCTTTTCTTCCCGATGCAAATAACATTTGCCGCGCAATACCAGGTACGGACATGGTTTCTTTGAAAATGTCTATGCCCTTATCAAAATAAAAAGTTTGTAGTTTTTGCACTGCCGAAACGAAAGGTCCAACGTCTAAATTATTATACCATGTTAGAAAATCTCGGAATGTTTCCATTTGTCGCTCCTGCCATATTTTCTGGCAAAAAGAGTATTCTTCCGGTGAAATGTTTTTGTTTTTTAAAACACTATAGAAATGTTGATGAGATGGGAGGACTTTTTCGTCCAGTTTTTCCTCGCAGTCGAACCACTCATAAGGGAAATATCCCTTCTGTTCCTGTACTCCGTAAGCCTTGAGAAACTTGGCATATGATGAGCCAGGGGCAAGGTAATTTGACACATCCAGGAATTTTAAAGTGTTTGTACTCAAACAGCTGTAGGCATTACATTTTTTCACCGTGAATGGTCTCTTTGTGGAGTCGTGTAGACCTAGATGTAAGGCTATTTTCCGTTTTACTAAATTAAGGTCATATTTGGAGGAATTGAAGCCGAGAACTGGAGTCTGTTGACAATATCCCAAAGTTTTACCAAGTAAGTCTCCATAAATATTTTTCATGACGATCTCTTCTTCATCACATGCTGAAATTTTCCCTCGAAGCTTTGAAATAACATCTGACCACATTTCCTCGGCCATTAATTTCACTTTTGATGAAATGTTTTCTATATAACTGATCATACTTTTGATCAAGTTATCTAGGTTTGCGTCGATGAAGCACTTTGGTTTGTTGAAATCTCGAACATTTGAAGATACACTGACAGAAATTGGCACGTGCTCTCTCGTCCATGTCAGCTTCCCAGTATTTTTATTCGAGGTGTCCGGTTTAAGCATCGCCTCGAGGTCGTAAACTATAAACCAGGGAAAATGTCGTCGTTCCGCCGGCACAATAATGTCATACACTTCCAGTTCGTCAAAGAGAGAGTCTCTCATTTTATAATAACCACCTGGAAGATGAGTTTTGGTTATCTGGGAACACGTCCGCTGATGACGCAGGCATTTAAAAGAAGATGAAAAAAGTTTTTCACATGTTTCACACTGAAACTTTTTGGAGTAGGCCCGAATATTGGTAATGTACGAAAGGTGGTTTTCAAAAAGATTTAAATTCATAATGTCAGAGAAACGACAGGTACTTCTAAATACTGGTAACACAGTTCCGTCCTCGTCTATTTTGAAAATATTTATGCCGATATTAAAACAATGCTCAAATTCTGAAATTTCGTTTAGATTGACTCCCGTATAATTGGATGGATCAACCAAAGTAAAATCTCCTAAATCCGATTCTTTTAGATGCGCAGTCCATTTCCTGTAGTACTGTCGAACAGCCGTTTCCATTTTCTGTTGTCCTTTGTGGGTTGCGAGGCATCTGAATAAACACAAATTGTCACTATATGGTGTTCCGTTCTGTTTATTCACCAAAGCTCTAATGTTACGGTTTTCTCTGATATATTGTGGCAAAACAGTATTGCCAGCACCAAGAGGAAAGTTTGTTCTATATATAAATATATGAACATTAGTAATAAAAACTGGTTTCCACTTACTATTCTCTCTTTGACGGAGCATATATTCCACCAAGTCCAAAATTTCCAAACGTAGGCGGAGTTTTCTATTTATATCCCTCCTTTTGTTAATAAGAAGAGGCTGATCAAATAGAGTTTCGTTTCCATATGGACGAAAATAACGGTACTCTCCTGTTTCTACATTCCTGAGAATTAGTCCAAAGGAAAAGTTTATCCGAAAAGATTGTTCCTCACGTTCGTAAATTTCTTCTATTCTCCCCAATAGTTGGTTGATGCTGAAATCGGGTCCGAGCGGAACGTTGAATGTTGATGATGCTATCCCCGGCTTGTTGGTTTCCAGAATTAAGGGAGAGTTCACATCATACGCCTCCCGAAATGCCTCATCTATATCTCCTCCCTGTCTCCACGGAGCTTGCTCCTCTGTAAAGGGGGCGTTTTGAATGGATATCCCGGAGCCCTCCTGTTTATGACGCATTTGATGTTTGTAAAGGGTTTTTCTGTCGGGTAGGTTATCGTTGCATATTGTACACTTAAATGTCTTATTAAATGTCGTCTCTCGCTGATCACGTGAATGCCCGGGGGTTGGTTCGAATGTTGTCTCGGGTGGGGATGTTTCGTCCAGACGCCTCCTTTTTGTCGGCTGTTCATTTTCAACGGAGTGGATACGGAAATGCTGTTGTAAATTTTTAATTGTCGTGAATGTGGCCTTGCACTGATTACACTCAAATGTTCGCAGTTTCAATGATGGACCGGTGCATTTTGTCTGGTGTCGAATCTTGTTGAAATTGGATGGGAAACTTTTTTCACAGTTGTTACAGTGAAAAGATTTTTTCTGGTGAATAGACTGTATATGTCTGTTGAGGTTTCCTTTCTTATTAAACACTCTCGAACATTCACCACATCTATATTCCTTTGTCTTTGCTTTCTCGTCCATAGCCTCTATAAACTTTGAGATCCTGTGTAGTTATCGGTTCCTCAAATGCCACCATGTTATCGATTTCATCGATGTTGTCAACGATGACAGAATCTTCTAAAGACTCTAAATCTTCTATTCTGGTTTGAATACAAGGGAAATGTAGAATGTCCAAGTGCGAAGCCCATTCCACGAGTTCCTCTACATTATCAAACATGTAGGCAGTAGCCATAATTACTTCGTTCATATCAGACATGATGAAAGGTTTTAGATCTGTACTCGACGAATGTCAGGGTAAGAATGATTGTTGCGAAACGAATCTTACAACGTAGAAATCGATTATCTCCGTTTAACTTACAGCGTATAAAGCAATTATTTCTGTTTAAATATTTACCAGACAAACGTAAATAGACTGTTTATCTTTTTTTTAAGAATAACAATGGTCACACTTCTCTCCACCCGTGTCATTCTGCTTCGATTACGTCAAAAATTAAATGTTAGTGAGATACCTGTATAACTAAGTCAAGACGGCTAAAGAAATAAAAATTCGCACATCAATGTAAAACGGCGTTAGGTCAATACAAGTTCTAATTTGATGTACACTAGACAGTCGGTCAGTGTCCATTTGTTTACCTATCTCAGGTTCATTTAATCAACACCTATTTATTTGATGGCCAGCAGTCTGTCGTTACTTTCGAAAATAAATATACGTCTGTTGCTAGTCGGTGTCCCTGTATGTACCTGTCACAGGTGGTATAATCAACATCTATTTAACGCATACACAAACGAGATGGTTTGTTCAGGCCCGATAATA
>SAYR01074219.1:11588-30938 GCA_004382745.1 Argopecten irradians irradians | reverse complement strand
TTAACCAAGATATGTAGAAGAGGTAACGCAATGTGAAAGAATAACATTAATTGCAAAATGTTTGCAAGCATATAGCAAAACTTAATTTGAATTTAAGGCAAAGCCTCAGAAGAGCGCAGCTACATGTAAAAGATTATAAGATCATAACTTTATATTGTCTATATTTTTCTATGAGATTAACAATAGAAATATTTCACTGACATGCAAATACTTAGGCCTATCGATAGTTAGAAAGAATTCAAAACAATCCAAATGGAATAGTTCAATATACACGTACTTCAATCTTGTTTTTATCAGATGCAGAGAAAACTTGGCAACATGCCATAGCTATCAAAAATACGCGCGAATCTGTGCCGTCATCTTTGGTGTCAGGTTTTGTGATGTCACTTGCTGACGGTGCCGTGCCTTGAGAACATACACAGTACATATTGGACAACTACGTCTATTGCGTTGTTCCTTGTACATGTGTAAATTAAAACTACTTACAGTAATTTTAAAGCGTATACTGATAACACATTAGTCTAGGGCCGTTTTCGATTATGCGGTTGACTGGTCGGACCTAGTTGTTCGTTTATGAATTAAAGACGGACCTGGTGATATTATATTGTTTTCAGACGAGTTTTTGACAAAACCCTCACAGGCCTGTATCAGAAACTGCAGGTCCGTCAGGATTTATACCTGAAATAATGACTTTTACAAATGGTCGAACCGGTTGTTCCGAATAAACGAAAACGGCCCAGTACAGAAATTTCAAATCTCGTCGTGCTGAAAACGAGAATTTAAACATGGCTGCCTACATGAGGCGCGAGACTTTTCCCCGCGGGACACAATTTCAAAGTCCAAGGGGTACTGGAGTGTATTGGAATCTATATGCTCACACACGTGTTATGGTTAGTAGAGCTCGTTCTACGCGGCCTTCGGCCGCGCAGAGAGCTGCGCTCTTCATAACTTGATTACGTTGAAAATATTTATGGATATATATTTAGCATGTGTCGCGAGTCCTCAGTCGTCCATCGGGGTTGAGGTTTTCGTGTACGCCGTCCCGTCCCGTACCGATACCCCGTACCGGAATTGATGTTTATTAACAGATTACTCGACAATAAAACAAGCTACGATAATAATGTTGGACGGTTAGGTTTGGAATTCAATTTTACATTGTTATGTATGACACTAAATACATGTAGTTTATGAGATAAGGGAGATAACTCCTATAGCTTTTTTTTATCAATACATGCTATGAAGGTCATAATCATTGATTTAGGTTATAGAACTTTCTAGAATATAATCATGTATAACAAATATGTTTGTAAACATGTTGATTTTAAGTAGAGATCTAGAATGATCTATTTCCAGAAAGTTATGTGTGTTTACTTGTTTACTGTTTTTATGTTAGATATTTCTAGAAGTAGAAGGTTCTCCAATATTCTTGAATTACGGTTTAGCTATATATACTCCAGCTGTCCAAGGCTAATCAGAACTGTAATGAGACCTGTAATAAGACATATCAAGAATTGTACAGCGCCATATAAGATTCTTATTGGGAGAGCTATTGTGACTTTATCTGTGGATTATTACACACTTTGTGTGGATTATTCATATTGCCTGGAACTTTACAAATCGCCGTGGACATTCAATTCCTTGTGGATTTGTGATTATTGTTAATTTGAAACCTGGAAGGATCAAGGATTATACCAGGACATTCGCATACAGATAAGTAACACTTTAAATCATCGTACTAGTCTTGTACCACCACATTTACTTTAGATATTGTAAACCATCTCTGTATAATATTGTTATATATAATTAAATTGTGTTTTGAATTTAGCTGCTGGTTTTCTCTTTCTGTTATTCGTTAACGTAACAGAATGGGGGCTCAGTCCGGGATATCGATATTCAATTTGTGAAATCTAACTTGTGAAAAATTAATTAAGAAATTTTCAAAATTTGTGTACAAACTTGAGTTTACATTTGAAACCAACAGCTAGATAAATATGACTACTATGCAGGTTAGAACAGTTTGTTAAAGCGCCAATCCCTGGAAGTTCTTTTGCAAGTTTAGTAAGAAGGATTTACTGTTTATTGGGTAAACATTTAGGCCTTACTATCAAAACTAATTTGAGGAAAGCTGAAATTAGGAATGTAATTATAAGGTATTTTGTTGACAATGGCAAATTTGACTCTAGTGCATTAGATAGTATAGAGGAAACAGTCAGTTCAGAAATTCAAATTATAGACAAATGGAACTTGAACATGAAATGAACTAAGACAAATGGAAATAGATAAAGAGAAAGAAATGGAGAGAAAGAGAAATAGAAAAGGAGTTAAGAGAAAAGGAAATTGAGAAAGGAATTAAAAGAAAAAGAGAGAAGATCAGATGTTAGAGCTAGAGAAGCAAAAAATTCAAGCTGAAACGAACTTAGAATTAAAGAATTAGAACTAGCTCTCAAGACAGTCAAGTAATCCAACTTTTAGGGGTTTACAAGAAACAGAGGTTTTGATGTCAGTAGAAACATTAGGTTAGTTCCTCCTTTTCAAGAGAAAGAAGTTGACAAGTATTTTCTGCATTTTGAGAAAATAGCTGATAGTATGAAATGGCCTGAAGATAAGCTTACAATGCTTCTTCAAAGTGTCTTGATTGGTAAAGCTAGAGACATTTATTCTTCTTTATCTGTAGATGAGATTTCAAATTACCAAGTAGTCAAGAAAGCTATTTTGAAAGTTTATGAGTTAGTTCCGGAGGCTTACCGTCCAGAAATTTCGAAACTCGAGAAAGAGAGAATGAACAAACTCATGTAGAATTTGCCAGAGAAAAGGAACAATTATTTAATAGGTGGTGTGATTCTAAAAGAAATTGATGAGGATTTCGGTAAATTGAGGCAATTATTGTTGATAGAGGAGTTTAAACGTTGTGTCCACACAAACATAAAAAACTCATTTAGATGAGAGAAAAGTTGAAACACTTAGTGAAGCAGCTACAATGGCTGATGATTACGCTCTCACCCACAAAGGCTCATTTGTAAAAAACAGTTCTCAAGACAAAAAACAGTACACAGTACTAGTAAATTTGGTCAGCCTAGGAACCCAACCTTTAGTGGCCCTTCTAACGACAACCTAAATTAGGTTGATAAGACTAAGTCTGATTCTAAAACAGATCATGGGCAGGTGTAGGGTCTCCTTCTGGTCCTGTTTATAATTTACTGCAAGAAAAGTAGGGCATACTATGTTCTGAATGTTATTCTCTCCAGCGTAAGGAGCAAAGGCGTAAACAGTTCAGTTCCTTCTGTGTAGCTATGTCAAAGCCTAGTCAGAAACTTATTGATATTGTGGAAGATTTCTAAAGTGTCTGTTGAGATAAGAGCTCAGAGTCTGATAGTGTCTTGGAGAAGTATCTCCCTTCATTTCTGAAGGTTTTGTTTCATTACTAGTGATATTACCAACTGAAACCTGTGAAGATTTTGCGAGATACTGGGCTTCTCATCTTTGATATTAGATGGCGTAGTGCCTTTGTCTGAGGAGACCTCATGTGGTAGTAGTGTTTTTGCTTCAAGGTGTAGAGTTAGGTTTTGTTAATGTGCCTCTCCATTCTGTTTATTTAAAGTCAGACTTGGTTACTGGGCCTGTCACCATTGGTGTTAGACCGGAACTTCCCATAGAGGCGTGTCGCTCATTTTAGGCAATGACTTGGCTGGAGAGAAAGTTAGGGTAGATCCCTTAGTGTCACGTATTCCAGATAAAACAGAATGATGCTGAGTCTATTCAACAGGAATTTCCTGGTATTTTCCCTTCTTTGTGCTGTAACTCGTTCAATGAGTAAGAAGGTTTCTGATGTTGCAGTAGTTGAGGATCATTATAGTCCAGGGTTTAAGGTGACACTTTCTTGCTCATGATATAGAGGATGTCGGGAGCAAGTGTTGATCTTTTTGAGCATCCTGTAGACTTTGATAGTGATAGAGTTGTTCCTAACAAGGGTACTCTTTGTCTGACATGGATGAGTAAATCATCCTTGTCTAGAGAGGAGCTTATAGTAGAACAGGAGAAGATCCTGAAATCTCCTTATTGTGTAATCGGTGCTTTGAGTGAGAAGAGGCTGAGAAAGTCCCGGTATTGTTACTTCCGTCAGTCAGGTGTGTTGATGCGCAAGTGGCGCCCCCCTGATGTGTCTCCCGAGGAAGACTGGAAGGTTGTCAATCAAATAGTTTGTCCACCGAGGTATAGCAAGATATTCTAAGTTTGTCTCATTGACGTACCTATGGCAGGGCATCTAGGTGTGACCAAGACTTATAACAGGATCTTAGATCACTTCTTTTGGCCCAAGTTGAAACGGGAGTGGCTGATTTTTGTAGGTCTTGTCATACTTGTCAGGTGGTAGGGAAACCTAATCAGAAAATCCCTGTTGCACCTTTGCCACCCCATTCCAGCATTTGAGGAACCATTTAGTAGAGTCATTATAGACTGTGTAGGTCCTCTACCCAAAACTAAGTCTGGGAATGAGTATCTTTTAACTATTATGTGTGCTTCCACACGCTTTCTGAAGCCATTCCACTCAGGAATATTAAAGCCCTAACATAGTCAAGGCTTTGGTTAAATTTCTTACACTGGTTTGGTCTTCAAAGCTGTCCAATCGGACCAAGGTTCGAATTTCATGTCTGGTATTTTTCAACAAGTCACGTACAGCCTCCAGATCAAGCAGTATAAGTCTAGTGCTTATTATCCAGAGTCTCAGGGTGCTTTAGAACGTTTTATCAGACATGAAGAATATGATGAGATCTTATTGTTTTTTGAAAACAAAAGAGATTGGGACGAGGTATATACACATGTTGTTGTTTGGCGTTAGAGAATCTGTACAGAAATCTCTTGGCTTTAGTCCTTTGAACTTTGTGTTGGACATACTGTAGTGGTCCTTTGAAAATTTTGATAAGAAAAATTTGACGAAGAGATTCTAAAGTGAATCTCTTAGATTATGTGTGTAACTTTAAGCAAAGGTTGACAAGGGCATGTGAATTGGCAAAGAAATTTGGCCCTTACTCAAACCAAAATGAAAACATGGTATTGAATAAAGATGCCGTGCAAGAAGTTTTGATTCCAGGTGACAAAATTTTGGCTCTATTTACCAATACCGGGTCAGCCTTTTGCAAGTTAGTATTTTGGACCACTAATATTGTCGAAAAAAGGTCGATATCCCGTGTAGTGCGATCACCCGTGGGTCTCCGACGATGCCCAATCTCCATGCTATTAATAGTATTTTTTGTAATGATTCCGTAAAATCCGGTCTCCGATTCGAAAAGTATAATCAACTCCTTGCCAGATCAGTGTCACCAAAGCGCTTTAGATACAAGCGTGAGCTCCGACCTTAACCAAGATATGTAGAAGAGGTAACGCAATGTGAAAGAATAACATTAATTGCAAAATGTTTGCAAGCATATAGCAAACATAATATGAATTAAAGGCAAAGCCTCAGAAGAGCGCAGCTACATGTAAAAGATTATAAGATCATAACTTTATATTGTCTATATTTTTCTATGAGATTAACAATAGAATATTTCACTGACATGCAAATACTAGGCCTATCGATAGTTAGAAAGAATTCAAAACAATCCAAATGGAATAGTTCAATATACACGTACTTCAATCTTGTTTTTATCAGATGCAGAGAAAACTTGGCAACATGCCATGCTATCAAAAATACGCGCGAATCTGTGCCGTCATCTTTGGTGTCAGGTTTTGTGATGTCACTGCTGACGGTGCCGTGCGCTTGAGAACATACACAGTACATATTGGACAACTACGTCTATTGCGTTGTTCTTGTACATGTGTAAATTAAAACTACTTACAGTAATTTTAAAGCGTATACTGATAACACATTTAGTCTAGGGCCGTTTTCGATTATGCGGTTTGACTGGTCGGACCTAGTTGTTCGTTTATGAATTAAAGACGGACCTGGTGATATTATATTGTTTTCAGACGAGTTTTGACAAAACCCTCACAGGCCTGTATCAGAAACTGCAGGTCCGTCAGGATTTATACCTGAAATAATGACTTTTACAAATGGTCGAACCGGTTGTTCCGAATAAACGAAAACGGCCCAGTACAGAAATTTCAAATCTCGTCGTGCTGAAAACGAGAATTAAAACATGGCTGCCTACATGGAGGCGCGAGACTTTTCCCGCGGGACACAATTTCAAAGTCCAAGGGGTACTGGAGTGTATTGGAATCTATATGCTCACACACGTGTTATGGTTAGTAGAGCTTCGTTCTACGCGGCCTTCGGCCGCGCAGAGAGCTGCGCTCTTCATAACTTGATTACGTTGAAATATTTATGGATATATATTTAGCATGTGTCGCGAGTCCTCAGTCGTCCATCGGGGTTGAGGTGATTTCGTGTACGCCGTCCCCGATACCGTACCCGATCCCCGTACCAGGAATGATGTTTATTACAGATTACTCGACAATAAAACAAGCTACGATAATAATGTTGGTACGGTTAGGTTTGGAATTCAATTTTACATTGTTATGTATGACACTAAATACATGTAGTTATGAGATAAGGGAGATAACTCCTATAGCTTTTTTTATCAATACATGCTATGAAGGTCATATCATTGATTTAGGTTATAGAACTTTCTAGAATATAATCATGTATAAACAAATATGTTTGTAAACATGTTGATTTTAAGTAGAGATCTAGAATGATCTATTTCCAGAAAGTTATGTGTGTTTACTTGTTTACTACAAAATGTATTGCACGACACACAAAGAAGATTTATGTTCAACAGAATATAAAACAAAATCACCACACAACATAGTATATTTTTACAGCACAAACTATTTTTCCACACAAATGTAGAAAAAAATGCACAACGAAATATTTTTGCAACACTTCACAAATTAAAAAATAATCGAACACAGTATAACGATATATCCACAAACAGCATTTTTTTCGCACAAATAGTTTTTACTGTATTGGAATTTTGCAGCGTTCGGCACGCCATTTGGTTAATGGTGGTAAAGTTAAGTAACTTTTGTAACTGAAGAATACCAATCATCTGCTACTGTTTTTGATAGTGAAAAAATACTATTTGTCAGCGTTGGAGCATCTTTAACAGTATTTTTTTTGTCAAAGATGAACATGATTTTGGACCAAAATAAAAAAGTAATATTTCTCAATATTTCTTCAAACTTTCCTGCGTATTTTGAAAAAGGGTAATTTCCCCTAAAACCTAGATTTATCCCTGAACTTACATGTAGTAAGTTAGTCACTATAGCTAGTTCGACAAACCAAGACAATTCCTGAACAAAGCAACAATTGCATGCTTTGATCTAATAATTATCTAGCATACTAAAACATACATTCATGCATTATGACAATAAAACATTTATTTCAAACAAAAGTCAAAGATTCAGATATGGACGTTGATTTTCTGTGTCCATGCAGTGCCACAGGCCTAGGTAGAACGAATATACGTACCCGGCCTTACTATACTTTCGGCCGGAGTACCGAATTGGTCCCCATGTGTTGTAGTGGAGCACTCGCCACCGAAAATCACTCGGGCACAGTTTTCTATATTTTTTTTTGTAGGTTTCGATTATTTTATGCAAATACATGCGCATTTACATAATATTTTTGTCCAAAACAAAACAAAGTACCATTCTTTATATCTACGTATCCGCTCACAAGACGTCAAATTCCACAATTTGGTGAACTAGCAGTATTTATAAATTCCCTTCAGAAAAGACCTTCATATGTATTTATGTAAAAAAAAATTGCCTCGATGAGGAATTTGATATTTTATGTGGTTCAGTTTTTATTGCCGTGAAGGTAAGGCGATATCAAACAAGTACGATATAATGCAAACGACGTTTTTCTTACGGTTTTCATAATCATTACTTTGCTCCATTAGCAGTAATAGACACCATTGTAGCTCTAAAGACGACATCATTTTATGTCTATAAGTCTTTTGAGCTACAATTTGGCAGCTAAGGCCTAGGGTGGCCTGCGAATTCAAATATGTTGATAGTTATTAAATTCTTTTAGAACATATTTATTATGAAAGTCAATTTCTTCCTTTTCTGATTGTAAAGTGATAGAACCTTTTTCATTAAGACACCTAGAACAAATTTACATACCTGGCCTACTATATCTTTCGGCCGGGTACCGAATTGGTCCCTATGTGTCATATAGTGGAGCACTGCATCCGAAAATCACTTGGGCATAGTTTTCTATACTTTTTTGTAGGTTCAATTATTTTTTTTTGCGTATACGTGCATTTACATATTATTTTTGTCAAAAACAAACATAAATCACCATTCTTAATATCTACCGTACCGCTCACTAAGACGTCAAATTCACAATTTTGTGGACTTGTCGTATAAATTTCCTTCAGACAGACCTTCATATGTATTATGTAAAAAAAAATAATGCCTTGATGAAATTTGATATTTTATGTGGTTCAGTTTTATTGCCTAGTAGGTAAGAGATATCAAACAAGTACGATAAACAATGGCAAACAAATGTTTTATAATGGTGTGCATAATCATTACTTTGCTCCATTAGCAGTAATCGGCACCAATTTGTAGCTCTAAAGACGACACCATTTTCCTGTCACATGTTCTTTTGAGCTACAATATTTTGCAGCTATAAGATACCTAAACATATAAATGTAACGGTATGAATTGCTTCTTTTTTTCTGCTTTTTTTTCGTAAAATGGCCAGGGCTCGCTCGGCCATCAACAGCAGACAATCAGGGGGCCCGTAGCAAATTTGAGGGGCGTGGGCCCCCGGTCTTATGTTAGCATTGATGGTCGACTATAATATGCGGAAGACACAATTAACCGACAAGATAGCTTCTTCAAGCTTAATTGAAAAGCAATGCAAAGTCACCAAGCCGGCAGAAGAAATTGTCGAAAAGTGATACCTCGCAAATTATTAGTGACACAGACTAGATTCTACTAAGTTTTGCAGAATAGTGAATAGGCCACCTTATTTAAAGTATGGGATTATTGTTCAAAAATAATCCCAACACAATATAATGTACAGTCTAGGTCTACTTGACATACACTTTCTTGAAATGATATATGAAAAAAGAAATAAGAAATTCCATCAAGATAGGCTTTATTAAGACAAAATTTTGTATACTGTATTTAGGGCTTTTCACATGTGGTGAAAAGATCTATTGTTTTTGTTCTGTTTTTAAGCACACATCATCAGATGTTTGGGCTATTCAAATCGCTTTTCATCCGTTTGTCCTTCGTCCGTCCTTCCGTTCATTACATCCGTGCCGTCCGTCGTACCGTCCGTTCCGTTAACATTTCTTGTTACCGCTATTTCTCAGAAAGGGCAGAAGTGGATCTTTCTCAAATTTCATATGTAGGTGTCCCCTCTAGAGCCCTAGTTGTTGCATAATTGCATTTTTGGGACCGATCGGTCACAAGATGGCCGGCAGGCGCCATCTTGGATTTTGAATAGTTTAATGTTTGTAACCGCTAATTTCTTCGGAAAAGACTGGAGAGATCGCTCTCAAATTTCATATGTAGGTTCCGCTGGGGCCCTAGTTATGCATATTGCAATTTTGGGACCGATTGGGTCAACAAGATGGCCGCCAGGCCGCCATCTTGGATTTTGATAGTTAAAGTTTGTTTAACGCTAAATTTCTCAGGAGTACTAGAGGGATCTCTCTGAAATCTTTATATGTAGGTCCCTTGTGACCCTAGTTTGTGCATATTGCATTTTGGGCGATCGGTCAACAAGATGGCCGCCAGGGTCGCCATCTTGGATTTTTGATAGTTAAAGTTTGTCACCGCTTATTTCTCAGAAAGTAACTGAAAGGGATCTCTCTCAAATTTCATATGTAGGTTTCCCTGGGGCTTAAGTTTGTGCATACTGCATTTTGCGACGATCAGTTCAACAGATGGCCGCCTAGGCAGCCATCTTGGATTTTGATAGTTAAAGTTTGTTAGCTATTTCCTCATCAAAGTCAGGGGGTTTCATTATCTTTCAAGTGAGGCGGTTACAATTACAATTTCAGGGGGTACTTTTCTATAACCATCTGTATGCTATATAATGTGATTTAGCCCAAATCAGGCGGTACCACAGCCAGGTTCAACGGCAAAAAGTACCGGGTATCGCCTTTATTCGAAACTCCTGTAAAGTACTGGAGGGATCACTCTGAAATTTTTATATGTAGGTTTCCCATGGACCTTAGTTGTGCATATTGCATTTTGGGACTGATCCAGGCAGCCATCTTGGATTTTGATAGTTAAAGTTTGTTACCACTATTTCACATAAAGTACTGAAGGGATCTCTCCTGTTTGTGCTTATTGCATTTTGGATTGCTCAGTCAAATGATGGCCATCAGGCCACTATCTTGGAAGTTTGACAATTTGAAGTTTGTTACCGCTATTCCTCAGAATTAAAGTAACTGAATAGAATCTCTCCTCAAATTTTATATGTAAGTTCCCCTAGGACTTTAGTTTGTGCATATTGCAATTTCTCGGACTATCTGTCAACAAGATGGCCGACAGATAACCATCTTGGATTTTCATAATTGAAGTTTGTTTATATATCTCGAAAATATGGATCTTTTCTCAAATTTCATATGGTAGTTAATTGTAGTAAAAAGTTTTGAAAAGCAGAGAAAAGATCCTTCCATTGTCAGACACGTAGGATCATTCTTTGGTGGGCGCCAAGATCCTCTGGGATCTCTTGTTTATTATTATCCTTATTATTAAAGCTAACCAATACTTACATAATAATTAATTCAATTTTTTCGCAATATTTAATTACGTGTGGACATGACGTACAAAGCAATTATTTTACATGATGAATAATTTGGCGTGCCCTGTGCTTGGGCTGAGGTGACAATATTAAATTTCAAGGTCCGAAATAGCAGTTGAGATGGGGGTTGTTTTTATCTTGTACACACGTTCCTTCCACATATTTGTAATTCTAAATGTAATTTTTAAGTAGGTCAAAAATCCAAGATGGCGCCATGACGTCATACCTAAAAAGTTTAAAACAGCCATAACTCAAAACCGTTTAAGATACAGCAAAATATTTTTTTATGTTTTTATGTAGATCGTATAAAAGACTAACTTTTATTCAATTACAGCAATGAGGTCAAAGGTCAAACAATTTTTGATTTTTTGGATTGTTATGTAGAATTGATTAGTGAACAAATAAATACAGACCACTTTCTGTTATACGTGAACTTTCGGTTGTAAATAAGGGATCAATGTTCAAAAGTGCATTTTTTTTGACAAACTCATTAACAAATCTTCTTTTGAAATTCTAGAAGGCCTAGACACCTAACACTTAGGCATTGGTGGCATGCTGACATAAATGCGCTACCAAGTTTTTCATATGATTGACCCTTGACCTATATTCAAGTCACAGGAGCCAAAACATCTAAAAATATCCAAATGACTTCTGAATTTCTGGAAGGCGTAGAGATCTTATATTTGGCCTGCAGGATGCTGAAATAAATGGCTGTTAAGTTTGTTTATATAAATGACCTTGACCGTAATACTTTTGGGTGAAAAGCCCGTCAAATTGTCCCGGTGACAATTTCTAGTTATTATTATTATTAGGGCTTTTCCACTATTTGCGAAAAGACCTATTGTTTTTCGTTAAGTTTCTTATTCTTATTCTTATTATTATTTCTTATTATTATTTCTTCCTGTTTTTGTGAACGCTCTATCGGACAAACGGTATGACATAAGATAAAAATTATTTCAGTATATTTAAACCATGTATCTGAAGGTGTTCCATGAACAAAATTAAGTAGGTCAAAAAATCCGATATGGCCGCCATGACAGAAAACCTAAAAACACAAAAACTGCTATAACTCAAAAAGTATGAAAGCTATTTTCAAATCTGAAGGTATTTTATTGTAAGAAATGGACATATCTTACCTTTATTCATTACATGTTAATACAAAATATGTCTCGTTGAAAAAAGCTCGCTAGAGGTCAAAGTTAAACCTAATGTTACTATTTTTAGATTTTTTTTCATTATTCAATTTTTCTCAACTTTTTGCATTACATCGATGCAGTTATTGCCATTCTGAAGATTTTAATGTCTTCAAACGTAAAATTGGTCCTCTAATTAATTTTTTATGACGTAATCAATATTTAAAGATGCTCCACGCGACCGGAGCATAAATGGTATACATTATTTGAACAATAATTGGTGTTTAATCGTGTATATAATATGCCTAATTTAACACACACAATAAACATAAAATAAATTCATTTCGCCTTTGGTGCATGCGCAATTATTACTTCATTCCATATAAGATATAGTGCCACGGAATTTTTTTCGGGATGCAATTAATTAGTTTTCATAATTATAACTTTAAGTAAAATCAGAAGCTCAAACTTTTTAATGGTGGTAATGATATAAAGTAAGTAACTTTTGTACCCGAAAGAAATACTAAATCGTCTGCTCTTGTTTTTTGATAGTGAAAAAATACCATTTGTCAGCAGTGGAGCATCTTTCACAAGAAATTTTTGCAAATTTTGACAATTATATTTTAAACATCTCCTCTTATTCCACCAGTCCAATCAAGCCCAAACTCACACAAAATCTTACACTTATTACCGTGACCAATTCTTGTTAATATGGTGTTTGATTCAAATTCAAATATGGCCGCAATTTCCGGTTGATCAATGACTTATAGTGCAAAATTGCCGTTTTCGGTGAAAATCACGAAGAATATCTTCTTGTCAAGTTCTACATGGTATAGAGGCTTCATATTTTGCATGAAGTAAGCTTAGGTAATTGACTATCAAGTTTGAAAAAATAAACGAGCCTGAGCTTCATCCAAGGTCACAGAGTGCGTGTGATAGTAGAGCTATGAAAATAATCCTGTGAAAATTCAGCTCATTGAGACAGCCGTAGCTCGTTAACCGCTAAGTTAATTTCTTTCATTTTTACGCTTAAGGCTATATAGCCTTACAGCGTATTGTCATTGCCTGCGATACCGGAAATACTGGTAGGGTAAAGTGATGATAAGTCGGACACCCTCAGCAAAGTTAGGTCAATGATTAATAAGAATGAATCTTGAAAGTTTCCGAGAGCGTTCTTATATGTAGTTCGGAACCTCTTTTTCACTTTTCTATACCGTTAGAGGTGTTTTATCCCGATATTTTCAAAAAATAGCAAGAAATGTAGTGTAACCATAATTTGATGGTAAGTCGGACACATTTGATGATAGGTCGGACATGCTGATTTGAAGTCGGACAATGGTTTTGATAGACAGGACACTAGGCCTATCCAAGGACGTACATGTATATAAATCCTTGGCCTATCTGACAAAGTTAGCCTTGCTAAATCTATACAGGTTATTTACAGTGAAGTGTATATGAATATTATATTTCCATGACTGATATCATTTAGCACTCACTGTATAGCACTTTAATATTTTCGCGGGTCTATAATGGAACATATTGCGAGTTTCAATTTCGTGGAGATGATACGAGTCGACACTATTAGGGCTTGTCAATGATTAAGCTCTCCTTGATTTCAGTGATACTGTATATATTTAACAATTAAAGGATGTTTATATAGCATTTATTGGAGATATAAATGCAATCTGGTGGCAGATAAATAGAATAGCGTCCGTTAATTTTCCCGCGCGGACTAACATGATATTAGTAAACAAGACTCACATCCATTTATGTAGATATTACTACACCAAGTCTAGGCTGCATTTATTGGCTCATAATGCAGATCACGATTATCATTACTAATTTAGAGTAATGGGAGTCACTGTGACAAAATGTAAATATAGCAAAATATAATCCTCCGTTAAATACAAACCGTACAGTATATGATTTCCGGTTTCACTGAGAGTTTTTGCATAGCCCTAGCGCTTTCGCTGCTCTTGCCGTTCTTCAGAGGATTTGAATTCTAATTTAATTTGAATATGAAGTAGCCTTTTATTTTTCGCGTTAAATTCAAATCCCTGAAGAACAGCAAGAGCCGCGAAAGCGCTGTGGGTTTTAAGTAAATAGTCGGGCAATGCAAACCAGTCTAAAAGCGTTCGTTTTTCTTTAAAAAATCCTTGTATATAAAAATGACGGTTAAGTTCTACGTACGTTGTCCAGTTTTGACCATTGAATGTATGGAAAAGCCCCGTGTAAATTTATCACAGTTCTAAAATAAATTCTGAAAGCGAGGCTGCGTGGGATGTCAACACGGACATAGCCAACCGGTAGGACGTTTTAGGATTCCTATAATATAAATTAATTTCTTAGCAGCATGCAGAGCAATTTTGATGGGAAGTTTTTATTTGTCTATTTCATTAGAAATTATACTTGATATATCAATACCATTTTTACCGACTTCCTTTTACTAAGCCTTCCGTTGCCTGACTATTCACATAGGTATTTAACATTAATTGATTTTTTTTATCTAAATGTAACTAACAAAAACAAAAACAAGAAATTGTCTGCAACAAATTACAGATTATTGAGTTCTTAATCCTTCATTGATTTGAGAAACATAATGCACATGACAAGTAAAATGATCTTCTGATATTCTACCATGATGTGTTTTACAGTGATACTGCTAATCAATTTCTGTGGGGTTTTTTTTTCTCATATGTAAATCAAGGATTTCGAGAATGTTATAGTTTTAAACTCATGATAAACATAGACTGATTCTGTTAAGTCTGTGTATACACCGATGAATATGATTATGAAAAAGATTGTTTTTGAAGTCGTATCTAAAGTAACTTTATCACTGTTTTCTTTTCTTTCTGTTGATTTTGTTTTCTTTTTCCTTCTCTCGAAGTAGCCTTTTATTTTCGCGTTCAACTTTTCGCTGTTCTTTTTCCAATTCTTTTCGGTTCTTTTCATCACGAGCATGTTTCTTTTGCATGTAGATCTCGTCAGATGTCAAGACGAAGTGGGAGGTGATGTTTATTGGTTTCTTTATCATCTTCGGAACGGGAAACAATTCTTTAGCGACTGTTTCTGGATTGACAGCAGGAGGATTCATTTGTGTAACTTTAGACTGATACATCTTCCAAGTTTCAAACATTGGATCTCTTAATACTTTGCCTGCCAAATGTGCAGCTTGAAATTTTAGAAGAGTTTCATCGCTGATAGCAGACTCTACAACTTCTAATGCCGTCTTAGGCGATACTACGTTCAACTTGGGTACAGGTACTTCACAAGAGAGAGATGACAAAGGGAGACAGTCGTCTGACGGCTCAATCTGAAGATTACCCTCCTGATCAATATTAAGTCCAGGAAGATCACTGATACCACCTTCAATATTGAGAGGTAAAGAAAAATTTATCAAAGATACCACATTTTCTTCGGGGTCAACCTGCAAATCCGTTGGATTAATGGGCAAAGACATCCCAGATGTATTTTGGGAAAGTAATACATCAGAACTACCAGGAAGCGAAACCTCCGAAGGATTTGAGGACACCGTGTGGTCTGATCCGCGTGATGGTGACAAAAAGCTGTTAGGAAGTGTTTCTCTGGATAGAATCTGAGAAGGCGTAGTTTGGCTGGCAAGCTCAGTTGAGTTGGTAGTGTAAGATGGGATATGCTCTTCACTGTCGTTGCAGCTCTCAGACGGTTTGTATGCTTCAGTTGGTATTTTCTCAGGATTGAATGGGCATATGCCCGTTGCGGCAAATCCACTTTTGATGTTGTTTGGCGTTAGCGCCGACTCCCAAGCTTTTCCGAATATGCGCAGAAACTGTTTGTGACCAACCGACACACCTGTTGTCCTGATGAAATTGGTAACCTCAGTGTTCCAGTGGCTTTTCAGACTTTTGAAAACAGTTCTGTCTAGTGGCTGTGTCCAATTACTTGTGTGGCTTGGGAGTTCAACCAAGATGATGTCTTCATTTCGTGCTTGATCTAAAAACTCCACATTGTTGTGTGAGGTATGCCCGTCACATATTAGTAGCTGAGGTCTTGCTGTCCCGATATTTTTAAGAAAAGTCTCTTGAAACCAAAGACGAGCAATGCCGTCTTTGGTCCAGCCACTATCGGACACTGAGTAATTGGCGCCTTTTATGGATGACCCTGTCTCGAGGGCTACTTCTGTGTCATACCCATATAAGGTTCTTTTTGATTTCCCCGGCATCACAAAATGAGGTGGTAGGCAGCCTCCAGCTGCGTTTGCGCAAGCTATGACGGTTATCATCTCCCTCGTACCGGACGCTTTGGCATGTACAGTCTTTGCACCCTTTTTTGCTACAACGCGTCCCGGCTTGTGGCACATATTCATGCCGGTTTCGTCCATATTCCATATCCTTTCAGGGTATAGGGAAAGATTGTGAGTCGTGATTACAGTTCCAAGCGATTCAAAGTACATTGACATTCTTTGGCGCGTCATGGCATCATGGCGGATTGTGGCCGTGGCTTCCGGTGCCCTCAAAGAAAATGTTTTATTTCTTACTTTTAAACCTCTCCACCACATGTCAGATGGTCTGCTGGCACCACCGTTGATTTTTATAGCTTTTTTCGAAGCATAGGCACCGGCAAATCTTAGGAAGTTTTCTTTAGAAAAACCAATGCCCATGTCAGCCCTGTCTTTAGCGCATGCAATAAGCTCTCTCTCTTCAATATCTGAGAAAATTTTCTTTTTCCCCATTCTTGCACCTTCCAACACTTTACCCGTTACTCTGTCACTAAGTGTAGATTTTGGAACAGAATACGTTTTGGCAGCTTTTCTTGTTGACATTCCGCCTTTGACAGCAGCTATAGCCGCAGACATGGCTCTTTCGTCCCAGTCCCGCATGACTGTAAATAATTACAAACAATGATTTTTTTCTGTGTCTTTTAATATCATACAAACAAAAGCAGAAAGAAAGAAAAATAAGAATAAAATTAAAAGAACAAAAATATATTTTTAAAGACAGTTTAGTGATCGATATCTGTAATAATGTTTGTTTCAGATGGCCTTTTCAATTGCAACATTGCAACCTTGCATAATGGAGCGGACACTTTCTAGTTCTCGATCGTCACATTGAAATTCGATGGTACACAACTGCATCGGTCCCTTGAACTTATTGAATTTGTTCGGTGGCTGGTGTGCCTTTAAAACACAAAAGTCACTTTTGATGATGTTGTTTTTAAATAGCAAAGCTATCTTTGCGCTGTCTTCTCGTCGTAGATACCCCATACGCCTACGACACGATCTGTCTTCAAAAATGGCAACTGCATTGATATCCTTGCAATTGTCTGGTTCCCATTTACAGAATAAATTTGTGCCTAGAGGAAGAACTCGATTGCCCCAGTGATGCATTCCAACAGCGTAGGTTTTTACAAAGATCTTCTTCATGACTGCAAATTTCAGAAAAGAAATCTCGTGTAATCTTTGCATTTTTTATAGAATTTTAATGACATGTATTTCATATTAAATTTGGCGTTTTCTTTAATTTGTCCCTAACCATCGTGTTTTTAATCATTCATACTGTATTTTAAATGTCATGTTTTCAGATTTAAAATAATTTTGTAGAATATTGTCTTCAGTGAAAATAATTGGCAGCTATGATAATGTCATTTTGTATACTAGTAAAAGGTTTTACTTAACAGAACCAAGAGTATATAGGGCGTATTTTGTGTGATAGGGATATATATATTCTATAACACATTTAATGTATATTTTCTGTTGGCTGGAAAATCATGTCAAATCCATGGGACGTGTATAAAATATATAGGCCTATTGTTTTATTCAGCAAAATTTTGGTCTGTTTATGAATAACAAATTAAAGGAAGAAGGTAAAAAGTAAATACAAAAGACAGTGTAAAAAACATTTAATATTTATACTTAAAACTTAAATTTTATAAATAAAATAAATAAAAAAAATAAAAATAAATATAATTAAATTATTAAAACAAAATAAAATCAACAAATGAGCAAAACAGCATGGCAAAAGTTTAATTTTAAAAACTGGTAATTGAATTCATAATGTAAATTAGCAGGGTGATATGAAGTCGGACAATGTCCGACTTAAGATCGAATTACACTTTTTAAGTGTCCGACTTAAGATTGAATTCCATATTATCAAATAAATCGACATTTCTAAAATCTATGAAGAAGTACATATTTTATCAGCTATTTACGTATTAATTCAGTGATTCTTTAACATCTTCATAGAGAATTTATTTACATTACGTTTTCAGGAATGTCTATATAAGTATTTGATTGCGAATAAACTTTCTATATTTCCTTACCGCTTGTTCGAAATCTGCCGCCTTTACGTACTTCAGTCACTCGACCTTCAGCAAAACCGGATAGGACGGACCGGGCAAAGAAAGATAACTCTAACATGTTTAAGATCAGTTTTATGCAATATGCAAATCGTAGTTAATCCATTTCCGGAAATTACCGTTGGAAATGAAGCTCAAAAGTGTCCGACCTCACATCGTGTCCGACTTATCATCACTTTACCCTATGAGCCAATAAATGCAGCCTAGACTTGGTGTAGTAATATCTACATAAATGGATGTGAGTTTTGTTTACCGACACCGTGTTAGTTCGTGTGGGAAAACTGATATTGTAGTTGAATGAACCAGTTTGGTTATGAAGCTATAAAAATCTTTTAAATGTCTGGATAATTGAAAGTAAACTAAAAAGCTATTGAAAAACACTGAAATTTTGTTGTCTTTTCAGTTTTTAATTAGGACTATTTTTTATATCGCTGAAGCGGGAAATTCAATTGTTCACTCGCATCTAAATCATGTGTTACTTTGAACTAGAAAGCAAAATGTAAATATAACAATTAAATGATTATTAGATTGCATTTATTGGAGATATAAATGCAATCAAACCTAACGGGCGCTATTCTATTTATCTGCCACCCAGATTGCATTCATATCTCCAATAAATGCAATCTTTGTTTGTTTGTTTGATTAATTAACGTCCTATTAACAGCTGTGGTCATGTAAGGACGGCCTCCCATGTATGCGGTGTGTTGCGTGCATGTTGTGCGAGGTACGTGTTTTTAGAGACTGCGGTAAATTCATGTTATGTCTTCTTGTATAGTGGAACTATTGGCCTTTTTATAGTGCTATATCACTGAAGCATGCCGCCGAAGACACCAAGCAACACACCCCATCCGGTCACATTATACTGACAACGTGCGAACCAGTCGTCCCACTCCCCGTATGCTGAGCAGGAGCAGAAACTACCACTTTTATAGACTTTGGTGTGTCTCGGCCAGGGGACAGAACCCAGAGCCTTCCTCACAGGGGCGAACGCACAACGCAAGGCCAAAAGTGAGGCGGTGCCAAGGAAGGCATTAGGAAAGATAAAGTCAGCTAGGAAGAAAAGAAAACATAATATCCTAAATTTAGTCGCCTTTTACGATCATGCAATAGGGG
>SAYR01074200.1:0-48765 GCA_004382745.1 Argopecten irradians irradians | reverse complement strand
ATACATTGTGATTGATCTACGTCTGGAGTATCAGTCGAATAAAACACGAGAAATACATTGTCATTGTTCTACCTCATGAGTATCAGTCAAATAAAACATGAGAAATACATTGTCATTGTTCTATGTCAGGGTAATGAGTTATACAAATTACGAGAAATACATTGTCATTGTTCTACGTTAGGGGTACCAGTCAAATAAAACACGTGAAATACATTGTCATTGTTCTACATCAGGATTGTAAGTCAAATAAAACATGAGAAATACATTGTCATTGTTCTATGTCAGGGGAATGAGTTATATAAATAACGAGAAATACATTGTCATTGTTCTACCTCATGAGTATCAGTCAAATAAAACACGAGAAATGCATTGTCATTGATCTACGTCTGGAGTATCAGTCAAATAAAACACGAGAAATACATTGTCATTGTTCTACGTCAGGAGTATCAGTCATATAAAACACGAGAAATACATTGTCATTGATCTACGTCTGGAGTATCAGTCAAATAAAACACGAAAAATACATTGTCACTGTTCTACCTCATAAGTATCAGTCAAATAAAACACGAGAAATGCATTGTCATTGATCTACGTCTGGAGTATCAGTCAAATAAAACACGAAATATACATTGTCATTGTTCTACCTCATGAGTATCGGTCAAATAAAACACGAGAAATGCATTGTCATTGATCTACATCTGGAGTATCAGTCAAATAAAACACGAAAAATACATTGTCATTGTTCTACCTCATGAGTATCAGTCAAATAAAACACGAGAAATACATTGTCATTGTTCTACGTCAGGAGTATCAGTCAAATTAAACATGTGAATACATTGTCATTGTTCTATGCAGGAGTACCAGTCAAATAAAACACGAGAAATATATTGACATTGTTCTATATCAGGAGTATCAGTCAAATAAAACAAGAGAAATACATTGTCATTGTTCTACTTCATGAGTATCAGTCAAATAAAACATGAGAAATACATTGTCATTGTTCTACGTCAGCAGCATAAGTCAAATAATACATGAGAAATACATTGTAATTGTTTTATGTCTGGAGTATCAGTCAAATAAAACACGAGAAATACATTGTAATTCTTTTACCTCATGAGTATCAGTCAAATAAAACATGGGAAATACATTATCATTGTTCTACGTCAGGAGCGTAAGTCAAATAAACCTGAGAAATACATTGTCATTGTTCTACGTCTGGAGTATCAGTCAAATAAAACTAGAGGAATACATCGTCATTGTTCTACGTCAGGAGCGTAAGTCAAATAAAACATGAGAAATACATTGTAATTGTTCTACGTCAGGAGTATCAGTCAAATAAACACGAGAAATACATTGTCATTGTACTACGTCAGGAGTATCAATCAAATAAAACACGAGAAATACATTGTCATTGTTCTACGTCTTGGTACCAGTTAAATAAAACACGAGGAATACATTGTCATTGTTCTACGTCTTGAGTACCAGTCAAATAAAACACGAGAAATACATTGTCATTGTTCTACGTCTGGAGTATCAGTCAAATAAAACTAGAGGAATACATTGTCATTGTTCTACGTCAGGAGCGTAAGTCAAATTAAACATGAGAAATACATTGTAATTGTTCTACGTCAGGAGTACCAGTCAAATAAACATGAGAAATACATTGTCATTGTTCTACGTCAGGAGTACCAGTCAAATAAAACACGAGAAATACATTGTCATTGTTCTACGTCAGGAGTATCAGTCAAATAAAACACGAGAAATACATTGTCATTGTTCTACGTCAGGAGTATCAGTCAAATAAAACACGAGAAATACATTGTCATTGTTCTACGTCAGGAGTATCAGTCAAATAAAACACGAGAAATACATTGTCATTGTTCTACGTCAGGAGTATCAGTCAAATAAAACACGAGAAATACATTGTCATTGTTCTACGTCAGGAGTATCAGTCAAATAAAACACGAGAAATACATTGTCATTGTTCTACGTCAGGAGTATCAGTCAAATAAAACACGAGAAATACATTGTCATTGTTCTACGTCAGGAGTATCAGTCAAATAAAACACGAGAAATACATTGTCATTGTTCTACGTCAGGAGTATCAGTCAAATAAAACACGAGAAATACATTGTCATTGTTCTACGTCAGGAGTATCAGTCAAATAAAACACGAGAAATACATTGTTATTGTTCTACGTCAGGAGTACCAGTCAAACAAAACACGAGAAATACATTGTTATTGTTCTACGTCAGGAGTACCAGTCAAATAAAACACGAGAAATACATTGTCATTGTTCTACGTCAGGAGTATCAGTCAAATAAAACACGAGAAATACATTGTCATTGTTCTACGTCAGGAGTATCAGTCAAATAAAACACGAGAAATACATTGTCATTGTTCTACGTCAGGAGTATCAGTCAAATAAAACACGAGAAATACATTGTCATTGTTCTACGTCAGGAGTATCAGTCAAATAAAACACGAGAAATACATTGTCATTGTTCTACGTCAGGAGTATCAGTCAAATAAAACACGAGAAATACATTGTCATTGTTCTACGTCAGGAGTATCAGTCAAATAAAACACGAGAAATACATTGTCATTGTTCTACGTCAGGAGTATCAGTCAAATAAAACACGAGAAATACATTGTCATTGTTCTACGTCAGGAGTATCAGTCAAATAAAACATGGGAAATACATTGTCATTGTTCTATGCAGGAGTACCAGTCAAATAAACACGAGAAATACATTGGCATTGTTCTACATCAGAAGTATCAGTCAAATAAAACACGAGAAATGCAACGGCATTGTTCTACATCAGGAGTATCAGTCAAATAAAACACGAGAAATACATTGTCATTGTTCTACGTCAGAATTATCAGTCAAATAAAACGCGAAAAATACATTGTCATTGTTCTACCTCATGAGTATCAGTCAAATAAAACACGAGAAATACATTGTTATTGTTCTACGTCAGGAGTATCAGTCATATAAAACACGAGGAATACATTGTCATTTTTCTACTTCATGAGTATCAGTCAAATAAAACACGAGAAATACATTGTCATTGTTCTACGTCAGGAGTATCAGTCAAATAAAACATGGGAAATACATTGTCATTGTTCTATGCAGGAGTACCAGTCAAATAAAACACGAGAAATACATTGGCATTGTTCTACATCAGGAGTATCAGTCGAGAAATACAACGGCATTGTTCTACATCAGGAGTATCAGTCAAATAAAACACGAGAAATACATTGTCATTGTTCTACGTCAGAATTATCAGTAAAATAAAACACGAGAAATACATTGTCATTGTTCTTCTTCATGAGTATCACTCAAATAAAACACAAGAAATACATTGTTATTGATCTACGTCTGGAGTATCAGTCAAATAAAACACGAGAAATACATTGTCATTGTTCTACCTCATGAGTATCAGTCAAATAAAACAT
The DNA here is from genome assembly GCA_004382745.1 of Argopecten irradians irradians. NCBI lineage: Eukaryota > Metazoa > Mollusca > Bivalvia > Pectinida > Pectinidae > Argopecten > Argopecten irradians. The sequence goes on along the minus strand of SAYR01074200.1, from coordinate 45,306 downwards.
GAGAAATACATTGTCATTGTTCTATGTCAGGGTAATGAGTTATATAAATTACGAGAAATACATTGTCATTGTTCTACGTCCGGGGTACCAGTCAAATAAAACACGTGAAATACATTGTCATTGTTCTACGTCAGGAGCGTAAGTCAAATAAAACATGAGAAATACATTGTCATTGTTCTATGTCAGGGGAATGAGTTATATAAATAACGAGAAATACATTGTCATTGTTCTACCTCATGAGTATCAGTCAAATAAAACAAGAGAAATGCAATGTCATTGTTCTACGTCAGGAGCGTAAGTCAAATAAAACATGAGAAATACATTGTAATTGTTTTACGTCAGGTGTATCAGTCAAATAAAACATGAGTAATACAATGTCATAGTTCTACGTCATGAACGTAAGTCAAATAAAACACGAGAAATACATTGTCATTTTTCTACGTCAGGAGTATCAGTCAAATAAAACATGAGAAATACATTGTCATTGTTCTACGTCAGGAGCATAAGTCAAATAAAACATGAGAAATACATTGTAATTGTTCTACGTCAGAAGTAACAGTCAAATAAACACGAGAAATACATTGTCATTGTTCTATGTCAGGAGTATCAGTCAAATAAAACACGAGAAATACATTGTCATTGTTCTACGTCTTGAGTACCATTTAAAGAAAACACGAGGAATACATTGTCATTGTTCTACGTCTTGAGTACCAGTCAAATAAATTTTGAGAAATACAATGTCATTGTACTACGTCTGGAGTATAAGTCAAATAAAACATGAGAAATACATTGTCATTGTTCTACATCAGGAGTATCAGTCAAATAAAACACGAGAAATATATTGGCATTGTTCTACATCAGGATTACAGTCAAGTAAAACACGAGAAATACATTGTCATTGATCTACGTCTGGAGTATCAGTCAAATAAAACACGAAAAATACATTGTCATTGTTCTACCTCATAAGTATCAGTCAAATAAAACACGAGAAATACATTGTCATTGTTCTACGTCTGGAGTATAAGTCAAATAAAACACGAGAAATACATTGTCATTGTTCTACGTCTTCAGTACCATTTAAATAAAACACGAGAAATGCATTGTCATTGATCTACGTCTGGAGTATCAGTCAAATAAAACACGAAAAATAGATTGTCATTGTTCTACCTCATGAGTATCAGTCAAATAAAACACGAGAAATACATTGTCATTGTTCTACGTCAGGAGTATCAGTCAAATAAAACATGTGAATACATTGTCATTGTTCTATGCAGGAGTACCAGTCAAATAAAACACGAGAAATATATTGGCATTGTTCTACATCAGGAGTATCAGTCAAATAAAACACGAGAAATATATTTGAATTGTTCTACATCAGGAGTATCAGTCAAATAAAACACGAGAAATACATTGTCATTGTTCTACTTCATGAGTATCAGTCAAATAAAACATGAGAAATACATTGTCATTGTTCTACGTCAGGAGCATAAGTCAAATAATACATGAGAAATAAATTGTAATTGTTTTATGTCTGGAGTATCAGTCAAATAAAACACGAGAAATACATTGTAATTGTTTTACCTCATGAGTATCAGTCAAATAAAACATGAGAAATACATTGTCATTGTTCTACGTCAGGAGTATCAGTCAAATAAAACACGAGAAATACATTGTCATTGTTCTACGTCAGGCGTATCAGTCAAATAAAACTAGAGGAATACATTGTCATTGTTCTACGTCAGGAGCGTAAGTCAAATAAAACATGAGAAATACATTGTAATTGTTCTACGTCAGGAGTATCAGTCAAATAAACACGAGAAATACATTGTCATTGTTCTACGTCAGGAGAATCAATCTAATAAAACACGAGAAATACATTGTCATTGTTCTACGTCTTGGTACCAATTAAAGAAAACACGAGGAATACATTGTCATTGTTCTACGTCTTGAGTACCAGTCAAATAAAACACGAGAAATACATTGTCATTGTTCTACGTCTGGAGTATCAGTCAAATAAAACTAGAGGAATACATTGTCATTGTTCTACGTCAGGAGCGTAATTCAAATAAAACATGAGAAATACATTGTAATTGTTCTACGTCAGGAGTATCAGTCAAATAAAACACGAGAAATACATTGTCATTGGTCTACGTCTGGAGTATCAGTCAAATAAAACACGAGAAATACATTGTCATTATTCTACGTCTGGAGTTTCAGTCAAATAAAACTAGAGGAATACATTGTCATTGTTCTACGTCAGGAGCGTAAGTCAAATAAAACATGAGAAATACATTGTAATTGTTCTACTTCATGAGTATCAGTCAAATAAACACAAGAAATACATTGTCATTGTTCTACGTCAGGAGTATCAATCAAATAAAACACGAGAAATACATTGTAATTGTTCTACGTCTTGGTACCAGTCAAATAAAACACGAGGAATACATTGTCATTGTTCTACGTCTTTAGTACCAGTCAAATATAACAGGAGAAATACATTGTCATTGTTCTACGTCTTGAGTACCAGTCAAATAAAACATGAGAAATACATTGTCATTGTTCTACGTCAGGAGTATCAGTCAAATAAAACATTAGAAATACATAACCATTGTTCTAGGTCAGGAGTATCAGTCAAATAAAACACGAGAAATACATTGTTATTGTTCTATGTCAGGAGTACCAGTCAAATAAAACACGAGAAATACATTGTTATTGTTCTACGTCAGGAGTACCAGTCAAATAAAACACGAGAAATACATTGTCATTGTGCTACGTCAGGAGTATCAGTCAAATAAAACATGGGAAATACATTGTCATTGTTCTACGTCAGGAGTATCAGTCAAATAAAACATGGGAAATACATTGTCATTGTTCTATGCAGGAGTACCAGTCAAATAAAACACGAGAAATACATTGGCATTGTTCTACATCAGGAGTATCAGTCAAATAAAACACGTGAAATGCAACGGCATTGTTTTACATCAGGAGTATCAGTCAAATAAAACACGAGAAATACATTGTCATTGTTCTACGTCAGAATTATCAGTCAAATAAAACACGAAAAATACATTGTCATTGTTCTACCTAATGAGTATCAGTCAAATAAAACACGAGAGATACATTGTTATTGTTCTACGTCAGGAGTACCAGTCAATTAAAACACGAGAAATACATTGTCATTGTTCTATGTCTGGGGAATGAGTTATATAAATAACGAGAAATATATTGTCATTGTTCTACCTCATGAGCATCAGTCAAATAAAACACGAGAAATACATTGTCATTGTTTTACGTCAGGAGTATCAGTCAAATAAAACATGAGAAATACATTGTCATTGTTCTACGTCAGGAGCGTAAGTCAAATAAAACACGAGAAATACATTGTCATTGTTCGACGTCAGGAGTATCAGTCAAATAAAACACGAGAAATACATTGTCATTATTCTACGTCAGGAGTATCAGTCAAATAAAACACGAGAAATACATTGTCATTGTTCTATGTCAGGAGTATCAGTCAAATAAAACATGAGAAATACATTGTAATTGTTTTACGTAAGTAGTATCAGTCAAATAAAACACGAGAATAACATTGTCATTGTTCTACTTCATGAGTATCAGTCAAATAAAACACGAGAAATACATTGTCATTGTTCTACGTCAGGAGTATCAGTCAAATAAAACATGGGAAATACATTGTCATTGTTCTATGCAGGAGTACCAGTCAAATAAAACACGAGAAATACATTGGCATTGTTCTACATCAGGAGTATCAGTCAAATAAAACACGAGAAATATATTGGCATTATTCTACATCTGGAGTATCAGTCAAATAAAACACGAGAAATACATTGTCATTGTTCTACTTCATGAGTATCAGTCAAATAAAACACGAGAAATACATTGTCATTGTTCTACATCAGGAGCGTAAGTCAAATAAAACATGAGGAATACATTGTCATTGTTCTACGTCAAGAGTATCAGTCAAATAAAACACGAGAAATACATTGTCATTGTTCTACGTCTTGAGTACCAGTCAAATAAAACATGAGAAATACATTGTCATTGTTTTACGTTAGGAGCGTAAGTCAAATAAAACACGAGAAATACATTGTCATTGTTTTACGTCAGGAGTATCAGTCAAATAAAACAGGAGAAATACATTGTCATTGTTTTACGTCATGAGCGTAAGTCAAATAAAACACGAGGAATACATTGTCATTGTTCTACGTCTTGAGTACCAGTCAAATAAAACATTAGAAATACATTGTCATTGTTCTACGTCAGGAGTATCAGTCAAATAAAACATGAGAAATACAATGTCATTGTTCTACTTCATGAGTATCAGTCAAATAAAACACGAAAAATACATTGGCATTGTTCTACATCAGGAGTATCAGTCAAATAAAACACGAGAAATACAATGTCATTGTTCTACGTAAGTAGTATCAGTCAAATAAAACACGAGGAACACATTGTCATTGTTCTACGTCTGGAGTATCAGTCAAATAAAACATTGGAAATACATTGTCATTGATCTACGTCTGGAGTATCAGTCAAATAAAACACGAGAAATACAATGTCATTGTTCTACGTCTGGAGTATCAGTCAAATAAAACACGAGGAACACATTGTCATTGTTCTACGTCTGGAGTATCAGTCAAATAAAACACGAGAAATACAATGTCATTGTTCTACGTAAGTAGTAGTGTAATGTTTGCAGATTCGGAATACTTTACATTATTGCACTAGTCATCATCCAGGTGGTAATTGTGATTTCATATAGTCATAGTGGTATTTAGTACGACTAACTTTGTATGTGTATTGCGCATGCCTATTGAGGTTGTTACTGACTGCCCGCCGTTTTGGAATAAAGTGTGAAACATGTGCGCCGTGTTTGTTCCTGAAATAACATCTAATGAAAGCCTACACCCGGACATTTCAGTGGCGACGAGGATTTCTGGTGTAACGAAGCTGAAGAAACGGCAGTATGGTAAACCAAAATCGTTGTAAATTCGTGTAAAAGCCATTCACCGACAGCCAAGGTGGCGGATGTTCCCGAACTTTTCTCATTGTTACCATTCCACGTAAACACCACCATGGCAGTGTACGGTAGAATAGAATCATTCGATTTTGAAATGAACTGGGATGAGTATGTAGAAATGGTAGAACAATATTTCATAGCTAACGGAGTTGATGATGTTGATAAACAACGCTCGATATTGTTGACAGTTATGGGTCAGAAAATGTATGGTCTCGTGCGGAACCTCACATCTCCCGAAAAACCCTCTGATAAGACATACGATGAGTTGAAGGAACTCATATCTCAACATTTAAAACCAAAACCGCTTATTATAGCCGAAAGATTTAAATTCCATCAAAGGAATCAGCAATCGAATGAAACCGTATGTCAGTATGTAGCTGAACTGAGACGACTAAGCGAACATTGTGAATTTTGCACGTTTCTAGACGATGCATTGAGAGACAGGTTTGTGTCAGGTTTGTCCTCGATTCCTACACAACGTAAACTTCTCACAGAGGCAACTCTGACAATGTCAAAGGCAAAGGAAATAGCGGTGAGCATGGAGATGGCTGAAAATGAGGCACGGAAATTGAAAGGAGACAGCGTAGACAAAGCTGGAAATGTAAACAAATTTCAAGCATTCAAGGAATGTTTTCGCTGCGGTAAGACGAACCATAGTGCAGACAGATGTTTCTACAAAAGTAGTAAGTGCCATACATGCAAAGAGATAGGACATTTACATAAAAGTGCCAGAAATCAAAGACTTCCAAAGATAAACATGGGACTTCAAAAAATCAAAGTACTGGTAGTTCTGATTCAACCAGACCGACAAAGGGAAACTCTAAGAAAAGTAAAAAGAGTTCAAAAATCCATTTCATGGAGGATTCTGACCAAGAAGAGGTCTCGGAAGTATGGCCGATATTCTCAATCAAGTCCAAAGGCCAAAAAGGGATCCGTATTTCATTAGAAATTGAAAAGACACCTCAAACGATGGAGTTGGACGCCGGATCACCAGTGTCTCTGATATCAGACAGAGATTACAGGGCTATGTTCAAGGATAAGGTTAAACTACAAGACAGCTCAACTATGTTAAAACATATACCGGTGAAGTATTGCCAGTGTTAGGCGAGGCTAGTGTCCAGGTGTCATATGAAGGACAGAACAAATTTTTGCCATTGCTAGTAGTGGAAGGTGATGGACCTGCTTTATTTGGTAGAAATTGGTTAGGACAGCTACATCTTAACTGGAAAATGATCAACCTGATGACTATCAACGAGCAGAAATATTCTGTATTTGAGGACAAATTAGGCACAGTTAAGGGAATCACAGCATCTCTCAAACTGAAGGACAATACCCAGCCTAAGTTTTTTTTCAAAGCTAGAACTGTACCTTATGCACTTAAAGGTCAGATAGGCGCAGAACTTCAACGACTAGAGGCAGTTGGCATAGTGGAAAAGGTGGAAAGTTCAGATTGGGCGACGCCTATAGTTCCTGTCATGAAATCGGACGGTTCAGTGAGAATATGTGACGATTTCAAAATCACCATAAACCCTGTGCTGGATGTACCTGAATATCCCCTGCCTACCAGCGAGGAGCTTTTCACCAAGCTCAACGGAGGACAGAAATTTTCAAAGCTGGATTTGACCCAAGCTTACAACCAGGTTCTTCTGGATGAGGAGTCGCGAAAATATGTAACTATCAACACTCACCTTGGTTTGTATAGATACACCAGGCTTCCATTTGGTGTAGCGTCTGCACCTGCTATTTTCCAGCGGACAATGGAAACCGTTCTACAAGAATCCGGAAAAGATGATGTAGTTCATCAGCAAAACCTGAATGCTACACTTAAGCGTTTGGATGACTATGGTGTCAAGTTGAGGAAAGACAAGTGTTATTTTATGAGGGAGGAGGTGGAATATTTCGCTTTCGTAGTAAATAAAGATGGTTTCCACCCATCACCACGCAAGGTTGAAGCTATCCTACAGTTAAAGGATCCACAAAATAAGACAGAGCTTCAGTCATGGTTAGGCATTGTAAACTACTACAGGAAGTTTATACCAAACATGTCTACGATTGTACAACTCCTCACGACATTACTGGCAGACAAGGTCGATTGGCATTGGACAGCAGATTGTCACTCAGCCTGTGCAAAAATCAAAGAACTTTTAGTGTCATCAGATGTATTGGTTCATTATGACCCCGAAAAGCCTGTAACCTTGGCAGTAGATGCATCTTCTTACGGTTTAGGAGCCGTGATATCTCACACTATTGACAAAGATGATCGACCAATCGCGTATGCGTCGCGTACCCTCACTGCGACCGAAAAAAACTACTCCCAAATTGAGAAGGAGGCTTTGGCAATCATGCATGGAGTCCGCAAATTTCATCAGTATCTTTATGGACGAAAATTTACTTTGTTGACTGACCATAAACCTCTGACACTGATTCTAGGACCAAAGAAAGGTATTCCTGTACTAGCAACCTCACGGTTACAACGGTGGGCTATCCAGTTGTCGTCGTATCAATTTAATATAACGTAAAGGTCAACTACTCAGAACGGGAATGCTGATACTTTATCGCGTTTTCCTGTTGACACCGAGGATGTTCCTGAAATAGACCAGGAAGCCATGAAGGTGAACAAAGTTCAATTGAGCAAGTTACCGATCACAGCCGCACAGATTGCCTTAGCAACGAAAAAGGACGCTGTATTGTCTAGAGTGATGTATTTTGTGACCAATGGATGGTCACATGAAAAGCCAGAAAATGAGTTACTTCCCTTTTACCGTGTCAGAGAGGAACTGACAGTGGAGGAAGGATGTCTCCTGAGAGGAATCCGAGTTATTGTTCCAGATCGATTCCAGGATGAAATTTTGAGCGAGTTACATGGTAACCATCCAGGTCCAGGAATAGTAAGAATGAAGGCGTTGGCGAAATTGTTCGTGTGGTGGCCAATGTTGGACACATATATCGAAACTAAGGTGGCAAAGTGTGAGAGTTGTAGAAAACAGCTACCTAACATGCCACAGTCGCGATCCAATCCATGGTTATGGCCGAACAAAGCATGGGAACGTGTACATATCGACTACGCAGGACCATTCCTGAATAGTATGTTCTTAGTTGTCATGGACGCGCACTCCAAATGGTTGGACGTTGTGAGAATGTCGTCAACAAGTGCTGAAAGCACTATTAACGCGCTTCGATATATGTTCTCTGTGTACGGACTACCAAAAGAAATAGTGTCAGACAACGGACCACAGTTTGTGGCAGCTGAGTTTGAAGAATTCCTAAAGATCAATGGCGTCAAGCATATCAAATCAGCGCCATATCATCCAAGTTCAAATGGTGAGGCTGAACGTGCGGTGAGAACATTTAAGATCGGTATGAAAAATTTGGAAGATGAGGAAGGAACATTGAACCAAAAGCTGGCATCATTCCTATTGTCATATAGGACAGCTCCTCATACGCTTACCAAGGTCACACCAGCTGAGTTATTCATGGGCAGGAAGCTCAGAACTCGTTTGGACATTATCAGACCAAATCTTGAACAATCTGTTCAAATACGTAATCAGCGACATGTCGTGGCCAAGAAAAGTCGCGAAATGGAGATTGGAGACTTGGTAATGGTGCATGATTATCGAGGCACCAATCGAAAACGATCATGGATTCGTGGAGTGATTTTACAGAAGCTAGGACCAGTAACCTATAAAGTACAGGTTGGGGACCTGTGGAAAAGACACATTGATCAGATGCGCGATTGTGTGGTGGATTGCGAGTCACAGCCATTACATTCATCTTCACAGAGTAATGCGTGTACCGACGACTTGTCACAGCATTTCGTCCCATCGAGGGTCCCAAGAACTGAACCAACGGATATGGCGATAAGTCCTAAAGCCAATCATCAATGTGAAACAACACCTAAGATTGTCACGAACGGTAACACCCAGTTAAGCACACAAAAAACTGTACATGTAGAAACCATTCCTTTGTGTGATAAATCCATGACCACAGATCTAGAGTCGCGTTTTCCGCGTCGCGAACATTCCAAACCTAAGAGGTTAATCGAGTCCATGTGAATTTGAACTGTAATTTGTGTTACTTTTCTGTTATTGTTATATTGACAGTTAAAGATTATGCAAGGAGTATAATTAGGTTAATTAGGTTGTTTTCAGTGTTTTACAAGACTGATATTCATGAACTGTGCTCTATCTTACTTACAAAGAGATGTGCTCAAAATTAGTTGAAATAAGCTTTAACGATTATTACAGATCATAATATTGGTTTATTGTTTTGAAGAGGGGAAAAGTGTAATGTTTGTAGATTTGGAATACTTTACATTATTGCACTAGTCATCATCCAGGCGGTAATTGTCATTACATATAGTCATAGTGGTATTTAGTACGACTAACTTTGTATGTGTATTGCGCATGCCTATTGAGGTTGTTACTGACTGCCCGCCATATTGGAATAAAGTGTGAAACATGTGCGCCGTGTTTGTTCCTGAAATAACATCTAATGAAAGCCTACACCCGGACATTTCAAGTATCAGTCAAATAAAACACGAGGAATACATTGTCATTGTTCTACGTCTGGAGTATCAGTCAAATAAAACATTAGAAATACATTGTCATTGTTCTACGTCAGGAGTACCAGTCAAATAAAACACGAGAAATACATTGTCATTGTTCTACGTCAGGGGTACCAGTCAAATAAAACACGAGAAATACATTGTTATTGTTCTACGTTAGGGGTATTTTCTTCAGTCTGTAATTGATCAGGATGTAAGCAGCATATCTTCTTACCTAAGAACGTGTCAAACAAGAACGATTCTGATTAAATATTCATATTGTAAATATTTCATGTAATGGCGTTGAGCTAGTTCGAAAGCAGTGATTGGAAAGGAAGTGTTCAGAGATCTATCATCTACAGTGAGTATCATTTATATAAACATATAATATCCATTGAAGCTGGAAAGATTCTGAGATCTTACATTTACGGTAAGTATCATTTATATAAACATATAATATCTATTGAAGCTGGGAAGATTCTGAGATTCAACATGTACAGTGAGTATTTATATAAACATATATAAATGTTACATGTATAAACATACATATATAAACATATAATATATATTGAAGCTGGGAAGATTCAGAGATTCAACATCTACAGTGAGCATCATTTATATAGACATTTAATCTGTATTGAAGGAATATGAATTATAAAAAAACCTACATCACTTATATAAATATGTTATTAACTACGACAGTCAACACAAACGTATAGTTAAAGTCCATGAGGAGGTATCGTTTAGGTACGGAATCGTTTCCAATATTAGATTTTTCATTCCCAAATTCATTTGTGTCTTGTAAATTGTCGAATGTTTATCATTCGTTGTACTATTGTTTTATCTATTTATCAAACGTAGATCACTACCACAAGTGCTTGCTTATTCTTTGTTTATGTGCAATTATTGTACACTTCAGATGAAAACAACAAACGTGATTCGATTCCTAGCAGCCTGGATATTTTTCACGGCCATGGTGATGGTCCATTCTCAAAACGGTAGGTCTGAATGCATATTAATCTACTTATGAATTCTCACAAAAGCTGTCAAACAAAATTTATTTCATAACCTGATGAAATTAAAACAAAATAGTGACACCAATGCTTATATTTAATTTTCTGACTATTTAAAAAAAAAGTCTAAACGTGCGATTTCATTGATTTTAATTGGGTTCAATTGGGTATGAATTTTAATTGGGGATTCATATTCCAAAACAATACACAGTGTCCATAACTCTGTTATGACATCACCATAATATCAAGAAAGTCAGATTTAGGCCGTTTTGATTTTTTCGGAACAACCGGGTCATTATTTCAAGTATAAATCCTCACGGACCTGTATTTTTTTAGACAGGCCTGTGAGGGCTTTGCCAAGGCTCGTCTGAAAACAATATAAAATCAACAGGTCCGTCTTTAATTAATAAACGAACAACTAGGTCCAACCAGTCAAACCGTACAAAGAAAAATCAAAGTACTAAGAAATAATAAGGGTCAAAGAAGTAATATCAACAGGATTTTTCAGATGACACGGGATCCAATTAAACGTAAGTCTGTTGGATACGAATTACTTCAAATGGTACATATATACATTGATGATGTGAAAAATGTTCGAGTCGAAAAAAATGACTGGAGCCAGTTAAATATACATTTTTATAATATGTACATGTTATTTATCCAAGGACTATGAAGTACAAGGTATTGTGCCGACATTTTTATGATCCGAAATTGAAATTTGCTATAACATTACTTGGCTACACGAGATGGTTACCATACGATGATATATGGTGTCCAGTTTGTACATACACTTTGTTTGTATTATCATTTGGGATACTTGTGGTGATATTAATACTTTACTGAACCCGAACAGTTGCAATATTTACATTAAAGCTGAATAATTTGCAATAAAATTAGAGTTCCCGTTTTAGTTTGGTGCTCTAGATGGCAAAACCAGATGATACCTGTATTAATTACAACTATAAAGGGTACATGTACTGGTTCTGACAGCCCTTGCCAATTTCGAATTCAAGTTGTTTAATGTTGGTTCTCAATGTGGTACTCTTAAGATCAGATCGGTAACCAGTATGAATTGAAGAAGGACTTTGAAAATGGAGTATTTGGCATGGTTATAACATCCGTAATGACAAACCAATAGGCTATCTTAACATTGTCAGCGACGACGTATTTGGTAGGAATCCTGGCTTCTGAAGTCCTTCTACAAACGGATGTCGCTTACGACTTTTCTAGGGATGAAAGAGTTATGGATAATGTTTAAATTATGAATGGTAAAGTTTCTCTCAATAATTAACTAGAGCAATTAAGTAACAGCTCCTTCACAGAGCATGGAAAGATATGTTGGATAGATCGTGAATCATAATTAGAAAAAGTAAAATGGGTATATGTGAATGAGATTTCACAATTTTATTGAAACAATCGGTTTAAGAAGACATAGGTATTTCATAAGTGATAAGCACATCTTACAAACATGCTACATCGAAATTTCCTTTCAGTTATATGCACATGTGGAATTATTTTGTCTTTGCTTCCTTAACTGGACATTTTGGTGTTCTTTCCTTCGTTTAGATTTCAGTATTTTGTTACTTAAGAGAAACGATTTTTAATGTCAAGTATGTCATTTATTGTCCGTGCACCTTAACAATATGTTTCACTTATGTTGTCAAAAGGCCCACAAGGTTGACTACCTTCAGTATATTCGTGAAGACCCGTAGACACACCGTATTGGAACCGTATCGGACATTGAAAACAAGCTTTTCCCGGGGCCATCCGTGAAATTAAATCCGTAGTGGCACCGGCGAGATGATCTGTGAATGTGTGACTGGGGCATAATGATACATAAATATTAATTACTATGGGAGAAAATCATTGAAACATAGATGTAAAGATCATCTGGCGGAACACGTAATTGAAGTAGGCTGCCTTCAAGTATCTCAATATAGTACGATAGCCGAAAATGGACTGACAAAATTGTGTTACTAGTAACACGTTTTCGTCAACAAAATATGTACGTACAAACTTTGTGTCAAAAACCTATTGTTATAAGCATGCTGTAATAGTACGTTTTGTCAGCAAAATTTGTACGTACACATTTTGTTGACGAAAACCTGTTGTTATGATAGAAGTAGATTTGTCTGTACATGAAATATGGATATGTCAAATATGTGTTGTTAGTGAAATCCTACTGAATCCGTATACTAATTTACATTCCTTTGTTCTGTGATTGATCGTTACACGATCCTATGCTGACTTTACCTGATAAAGGCTTTGAAAAACAAAAACAAAAGTTTGAGTTTCCTTTCATCGTTGTTGTTTTTGTTTTCAAATGCATGGCGTTTAATATATATTCAAACTTAATTCTGAAGGTAATCCGGATGGCTATAGTTACCATATTATCAAATACATATTCAAAGTTAATTACCTGCCAGCAACTGCAAACCGCCATATTCATATGGTAAAAACTAGACGTACTTTTCGTAGTAGTAAACCTGCCTATATTATTAGGCTTTTTTGCTTATATATCAGAAAGCCAAAAAAGGGGGAGGACTCGAATTAATCTTGACCCATACAGTTCTAAGAATAGCACTCGAATTAGTCTAAATGGGTTCTTACTGAGAGCGTCTTATATAATTGTATATCGTAACTCACTGCAGTAAAGTAAACATCGCGTTTTTCCTTTGATGCCATGCCCTAATCAGTTAAATTCACCATATGGCCGTGTAAGAATCAATCATAGAAAAAAAGGAATGGTAATTGGTATATGGATCCAGTAAATTTCTAAGCTACACGTTTTTGTCATGTACACATTTAAATTCGTGTACAGCCAAATCTTCTACTATCATAACAACAGGTTTTCGTCATCAAAATATGAACGTACAAATTTTGTTAACGAAAACGTACTACTATAGCATGCTTAAAATATAAAATAGGTTTTAGACACAAAATCTGTACGTACATATTTTGCTGACGAAAACGTGTTACAAGTAACACAATTAGGGATTAAATACCTCCCTTAGAGCTGTAGCCCCTCCTCATCCCTGACAGTGTGTCAGGTTCACATCGCAGGGATAAGGTGTAGGGGCCAGCTTCAGATGTCAGAGAAGCTGAGAAGCCATTAATCAACTCTTGTATTTATTAGTAACATGGCTGGTTAGTTTGCTAAAATTTGTATATAAAGGGCAGTAGATAGTTTGTAAGTTTGTATAATTAACCCTGTTACATATACAGTGTAGGTACATATACAGTGTAGGTATAACTAGGTATAGATCCCATTTATGTTTATTTACAATATACCTGAAATTATATTGACTGTTTAGTCTCTGTCATTTTTTTGCTATATAAAGCTGACAACGTAAGTCAATCCTAATAGAAAGTTGGACCTCCCAACCTAGAAACAATGGTAACAAAATATTTTCATACTCGCCATACATGTTTCTGACCATTTAATTTTAATATAGTGATAAATATTTATCACAGATTTTGTGTACAAAGGCATTTCATAAACCATTTCATATCTGCTTTGTATTTTGACATATCATGCCCTGTAATTGTTTAGAAACACCCAGGACTACATTCTATCGAGCAGGTACACATCAGTGCACAGGAAATTTGGGACAAAAAGTAGATGCGATCCAGAGGTGGAGACATAGTCTCCGCCGAAAATTCTAATTGATTTATTAGAATTACTTTTTATTTCCTTCTGTTTTAGTGGCATTAGATCTCAGATCGTATCAAAACACCTCAATGAACTTCAGGAAAAGAAGAACAATTCCATATAGGAATAATAGATTTATTCAACTTCTAATGTATGTGTACATTATGAAAACCACATTCACTATATATCAAAAAGTATACTTTATTAAAGATACACTCAGACGCTATCTTTGGTCACTGCAGTAGACAATCAAACGATGCGTAAGAAATAGACCTGCACATTCAATTCTTAACTTACATACACGTCCTTGATGACCTTTGTTTCAACTTTTTATACCATAGCATTAATAACATTTATAACTTTTATACCATAGCGCCATGTAACTCACCCCTTGTGACAGGCAATCTTGGAGTTAAAGACTCCGACATCACAGCGGATTTGCCTTATCATTCGGACGCCCGATGTCACCCGAAGTATGCCAGATTGATGTCCCCTTTGGGATATGCTTTCATTGGTTCAATGCTCCAGGTAATTTACATGTAAATGTTATCAATGGGGGAGGTGTTTCTTTGTTTAAAGGATGAAGTGGCACACCAGAACGACACACTAACGTATGGATGTTTACAACTTTAAAGTCAGGGGATGTTACAGTTTAGTATTCAGGTAGATAGAACAAACAATGGAATTCTACATGTACTGTTTGTCAACACATAGTTATAAACGTATATATACCACGTAAAATATGTTACTCATATGTATCTTTAAATAAGATTTTCTAAATCATTATTATCGCATATCACTTTATAACATAATCATCCATTGCTTTATTATTAAACGGAAAGAAATTTGTATATATCAAGAAACAGTCGATTTTCTTTTTGTTTCAGTGCTTTGTTGAGGTTAATATGGGGTCATACTGCCCTGGTAAAATAAATAATGACCGAGGGCTTAAAAGGGGTCATTAATTTAGATTCTACTAGGGTTGTTGAACACCATATCAACCGAATCAAAGGTCTTTAAATTTTCAATTAGATATGTAGTTTCTTTGAGAACTGTAAAAAAGATTCTTAAATGTACGTGTGAATTACGTGTGACATTGTCTAATGTACGTGTGAATTACGTGTGAATGTACGCGTGAATCACGTGTGACATTGTCTAATGTACTTGTGAATTACGTGTGACATTATCTAATGTACGAGTGAATTACGCGTGACATTATCTAATGTACGTGTGAATTACGTGTGACATTATCTAATGTACGTGTGAATCACGTGTGACATTGTCTAATGTACGTGTGAATTACGCGTGACATTATCTAATGTACGTGTGAATTACGCGTGACATTATCTAATGTTCGTTTGAATTACGTGTGACATTGTTTAATGTACGTGTGAATTACGTGTGACATCACAAAAGGCATATTGACTCGGTGTTTCTTAAAATAGAAATATCGACGCGATATGCTATATATGGTATTCAATGTATTAACCAATGTGAAAAGTGGAAAATCACAACTCACAGCATACCTAATTTTGCGTGATGTTTAATAGGGTTAGTGTTTTTACAATTTTTATTGTAAAGAGGTTTACATTCTTAACCATGGCTTATTTTCCTAATCGGTTTTTATCATCAGTTTTTTTATGATTATTTTCTATGCTTTAATTTTCTTTGGAATGGTCTTTTGTTTACTTTGTCGTAAATTGTAACTCGTTATGCTAAATATTTCAGATCAGACTGAGGAGACACTCCCAGGTAACTGCTTTTGCGATAAAAGGTAGAGCGGGAGGATTTAACCAATACGTTACGACCTACAAAGTAAACTATAGTAACGATGGTATCAAATGGACAACCGTCAAGGACGCCAATGGGGCTGACAAGGTGAGACCATACTGAACGTCCTATCAATGGATTAGTTCCACCGGCATAATATGATACTGCTATTAAATTCGATAAAGGAACTCAATCAGGATGTATTACACTATAATTAATATTTCTTTGTTTTCATACCAAATCCAAACTTTCTGATGACATATTCTATTTCTTCATTTACTATGGAGAAAAAATCAGAAAATGGAGCGAAAACTAGACGTTATTATGACGTCACATAATTAACATAGTTATTAAGACTTTTTACGTCTATAATGAATAAAACATTCATTACTGTCAAAGACGGAACAGCCATTTGAACAGTCACCTTCCATGATCGTTGGCACGACAATATAGTAACTTCACAATGATAATGACGTCATAATAAGCGGATGGCAGTTTATACACTGATGAGTGCCAACTGCACTTGGTAAGGTTACAGAGTAGGGCATCTAAATAAAATTATACTTGTAATTCCGCTCCACCACGACGTTCTACGTTTAAAAAATATGTTGAATAACAAGCCTAATTTTAATTAGAAAGCAAAGTAGGGCTGCAGTGAAATAAAATAACAAAAAAGGCCAGAGCTGATACTTGTTGGGTGTGATTGTGGTGAGTTTGTATGCTTTATTCTTTATTGTCTAGTGACATCGTCGATCCTTTTAAGCTGTCAATGATAGTCATACATGCACGAATGTCATTGTTTATTTCCTAAATTGGTGCTCTTATATAAGTGTTATTCGATGTCTGTATACAGGTGAGCGTAAGTGTATCATTCTGACTGTTCCTATTGTCCACAGATATTCAATGTCTGTATACATGAGATTGTAAGTGTATCATTCTGACTGTTCCTATTGTCCACAGATATTCATTGGCGGAAACAGCATTGTTACATCATTTTTATTCTCAGCAATCGTCACTTCTTACATCCGGGTGATTCCAAGAAGCTGCAGTTTAATATGTGCGTTCAGATTTGAAATTTATGGTTGTCCACTTTCCAATGAAGGTTTGTAATTACTCTTTAAAATTTAATAAACCTTTTCAATGTCATATTAATAATTATGAATTGTGGTGAAATCACTACAATGAGTACTGAGTACAATATATACATTTATTTACATTATGTACATGAACAAATACATTATTAAAGGCATACTCTCCAGCACTCACACTGCAGTTCCTCATACAAGTCTTGTACACATCAATATCCTCACACTAATCTATATATCATTACAACCTAGACAATCCTAATATGCATATACACTATTCTGCACAGAAATGTTACACAATTTTTATAAAAGTCTTGTAGCTTCTCCCAGTCGTCATATAGTCGTTGATATACCACAAAGTCTAAGTCTACACACATATGTTCAGTAATGTAATGCTCCAATACGCTGACCGTTAGGGTGTAGCTGAACTGTATCTCAGCTGCTGAAGGTCTCCACGCACGATCAGAGTATACCTCCTTGACACCACCGGGTCACCATACCGCAGTATGTCGTCGGACACTTCCGGTTGTCAATATGCGGGAAATGTACACTCATGACATAACCCTCTCAGGATAAACATACCCCCACTCATGAATGCCTATTCATGAACATCAAAGACGTATCTATAGGCGTCTGTAGTTATAGCTAGGTAGAACGGGCTGTCGGCCATTACGGGCTTCCATAGATAAACTCCTCAGTCGATCGTAGTCCTGACTGGGTAATAATAAGCTACAACAAATTAATAACGAAAGTAACTACATTGCTAAACATTATTCCTTATCTATCACATATAGATACATTTTATCCCTGACTATATTTCATGTTAGTACATCACATGATAATTACTAGGAATGCGATTGGATAACAGCCATGATCTATTTTGCGACAGTTCCCTGTCCTTCTTGACTACGGGAGACTATACCTGACTACGGGAACTATACCAAAGTATAGTTTCCCGGGAATGAGCACGCGACCAAATATATGACGTCATAATGAATGTCATGTGACGTATTAAATCTATTATGGCCCTTTCCCTCGGGAACAGTTCTCCTATAGTGTTGTCTGGCGAGGGCCATAAAAGAATAATAGCACACCTGTATACTGTAGTGAGTATGTAGATGCGATACTAATTATACCTTAAAGGTCCCATATCAATCCCAAATGTCGACATGTGACATCAGGATCTAATAGGATTTTTTTTTAAGATTACTAAAATACAAATTGTATTATATTTGCCAACTGCCATTCAGAAATCAATACCGCCACTTTATACATATGATGGATGAGTATGTGACAGCCATTTAGTGTAACGTTACATATCTTAGATAATGGCGGCTTTATCTATCTGGTGACTGTCACTTACAAATGTATATAATTTATCCTGCGACTGCCCCGCATACTGGCGGATAACTAATGCCGGATAAACTTATGCTTTATTTGTCAATACGAATTTTTTTATCCGTCAATGCGATCACGTGAATTTGTTCCATATCTGACGGAACCTTTTTTAACTTGACCTTTAACTTGACTTGAACTTATCCTTTCGGTTAATTAAACGTCATTCTCCAGAATTACGTCATTTTTACGATATCGAAAATCTCGTATGATGGTGCCGTCTTTTTCTTGGCTCATGGCAAAGGTATGCAATTTTTTCAGAGATATTACACACTGAAAAGAATTGTCGGTACTGTTTGTGAATGGGCTTAATATATATATTTCCCACTGTAGTAAATAGGAGTACACTCTCATTTGGTTTAGTGAATGAATCTTTTGATCTGCATCAAAACAAAGAAACACCTCACTTCGAGTTAATAACTTCGAGTTAATAACTGGCAATCTTTTTTCGTTTGAATGTCATAATGGTTGCAAGATAAACAGAATACATGGTTAGTATATTTCAATACAAGTTTTATTTTGGTGTTCGACACGGAATGCCGAGATGACTCGGCAAAGCCGCGTCATCTCGGCTTTCATAAGTCTCGCACCAAAACAAACCTTGTATTGTTTAAGGATTAACTTGAATAGAGTTTTTGTGTTATGGAGATATAACACAAAAATCTGACTGTACTCTAAATAAACCGCGAAACGGTTTATGATGAGAATGCACTCAGATTTTTGTGTTATATCTCCATAACATAAAAAATCTATTCAAATTAATCCTTATAATTCAAATTACTAAAGATAATCTCTTCAACATTTAAAATTCATTTTGGTACTCTTTTGTCTATGAAATTATTACGCCGTCATTTCAGCCAATCAGAAGCGACGTTAAAAACGCCATTTTTTCCTTTATGGGCTAATAAAGTAAATTATTAAGCCAATGAAAATGCTCGTAACAAGCAAAAATGAATTATAAGATACTAACCATGTTTTATCTATCTTTATGTGTATGGCTACAGCCAGATCAAATGTTTTCGTAATCTTGAACAATGTTTTTATGTGAGCAAAATACACTGAACCCTAGCTACCTTATATATCAGTATATTTACAGTTTGCACTGACATGGACTCAATAACCATGCTTTCTAGTATTATCATTATCAGTGTATAATGTTAGCACAACACGCGCGGCGATTCTATTGTTTCGTGAATAGTCGATGGCGTAGCAACGTGTGGTCATGACCCCACTTTTGGCGGGAACATATGAATGACTCGATTCCAATCAGCTGTTCAATCGAATTCGTTGACGATGACGAGAGAGAAAAAAATATGGGTATTTCAATAAAAAAAATATGCAACTGCCGCGGGAATAAATAATATTTATTTTCTTGAAAAACTGTAAATATAAGAAATAGATGTTTATTTTGTTGAGGTTATGAGGGTATAATGAGCCCGTGTAAATTTTATGTAACCCGGTTTCGCCGGGGCATAATTTACACATGCTCCATTATCATTATACCCACATAACCTCAACAGAATAAACATGTATTCCTTAAATATCTTAAATGGTGTTCTGAGGTTGTTGCCATGGCAATAGGTCCTCTGTATATCCGTTGTGGTGTTCTGAGCCTCTTGTCATGTCAATAAGTCCTCTGCTAATATTTTCTGGTGTTCTGAGCCTGTTGCCATGACAACAATTCACATTAAGAGTCAACTGTAATATTAAACAGAGTCTAAAACACAAACCTCGTAAATAATGATTTATTGTAGATAATAAGGATAACCTACACTCTTACCGTTATAAAACACCACACGTAGATTATATATTTCTAACTACATTGTGAATTGCTGCATACTTTGATTAATCTCACAGGAAAACATCAGACGAGCTGGAAGGCTATGGGTGCTACCGGGATTCCAACTTTTGACATTTTCAGAACAACAAAGACCAATTTGGGTCAATGTGGAGAGAAATGTGACAAAGAAGGCGCATGCTTCGCTTTCACCTTTAACCCCGAATCTGGTCAATGTGAAGGTCACAGCCATGCTAACTACGCCAGTGTCGCCATACACCCACTGACAGTTGTTGACAAACAAAACCCTTCGCTACTCTACGTGAGACAGGGGACGCGTCCGTGAGAAAACATCCGTGTTTCAGTTTTGTTGGGACAGAGTCACTGGTATTCATTTTCATGATCAATGTCGATATTTGGTCAATACCCGCATGTAACATTGTAATAAAGATTTCCTTTCTATTTAATTGAGATGTTAATAAAGCGTCTTTTTATAAACATTCGAGATTAGTAGGATCTCGAGGACAGAGAAATCTACCCGAGGAGGAAATTCACGACAGTCTAATATTTATGAAAACCAGTAAAAAAAAGTTTTTACCGGGTAAACATCAACGAAAATATGTGAAGGTAGGTGGAATTCCGATTACGATGATCATTAGATCAAGGTTCAGCAAGCGCGTGAAGCACGAACTCGAGTTCGAATGTGATATTGACTGTACACGTTATTTAAGCATTGAACGTCTTTTAGTTGGCATTCATAGCCAAAATGAATGCCAACTGAACAGAGGCAAATTCCATGAAGCGCGCTATCGCTTCATGTTGAATTTGCCTGTGTTCAGATTATACTCCCTCTAAACGTATCTCCCGTAACCATAGCTGTTGAGAGACGTTACTCATTGTGAATAGTGAACATGCTTTGCTACAGAGACCTGGCACGATTTTTCAACCAATATTAAATGAGACTCAGGTCCGTTTACGTCATAAGGTGTTTATTCAGCAATGAAAACGGTCTGAAAAGACACACAAAGTAAATTAGATTTAACAATGATAATTGGTGACATACTGACACATCCATTGACACATACATGATCAAGTATAACATATATTCCTCTATCTTCCCCCCTCCCCCCACCCTCCCCCCAAGTCATTGGCGGTGAAGTATCACTGATATGAGTACTATTGGCAAAGACTGAAATACAATGATCACTAACATGTCAGACTACTTGTCTAAGTGAACATAAAATGAACATCAAGTCTGTAAAAAGTACAACACAAATGTCCTGAGTAGTAGAATGTCAAATCATCCAGCTAACATATCACAGTCCAAGTGCCACGCCGGTTGTGTTGTTGTACGACCAGATTTACGGACTGATGTGAGTGATGGAGTCTGTGGTATATGTATAGGACTAGGGGCACTGTGAGCGGAGTTAGGTTACGATTGTCATTTGGACTTGATGGGGAGTTGAATTCTAGATGACGACGACTTTGGGTATCGCGTGTTACGGATCGCGGAGTATCATGATTTACTTCAGGTGATGAGCGGAATAGCGGAATAAATGTTCCTCATTTTTAGTAACCGTCGGTGTGAAAGGAGTAGGACTCGCAATTGTGTTCTTACTAAAAGCTTTCCCTTTCTCAGCAATTGTAGTTTCTGGAACAATTGAGGTAGGTAGCGTACACAATGAGGAAGACCAATGGCAATGTCTTTATCGATCGTCAGACGCGCTGGAGGGGTAATAACAGGGATGTATTTTCGGAGGAATTTCCTGTTGCGTAGGGTAACACGTCCAGACCCATCAACCCGACCTACATATTGGTCGAATTGGCGAACCTCGATGATAACACCGGTCTTGTCTCATTTGAGGGGATGGGGTCCGACTTGGTTTTGGATACGCACATGATCTCCAACTACCAGTGGCGAAAGACGTTTAGTATGTTCAGACCAACGTTCGCTATCATGCATATGTCGGTTCCTTAACGTTTCTTTGCGGGCTGCTAGGGTTTTCATCCATGTGTTATATGGAAAGTACCGACCTGGTGGTATAGTAGTGAAAGTAGTCGGCGCATACACATTGGAACGGATAGTCAGACGTGGTCAAAGGCTTTGGTGGTCTACTCGGGTTGGACGGGGCAATACGATTGCAGTGATTAAATGATACCCGAATCGACGCGATAGCAGGTGTGATCCCAGGCCAGAATATTGAAACCTAAGCTCTTGAAGTCATAGATGTAACCCCGTGATGTGCTGAATGTAGAGAGGCCAATATTTCCTGTCGAAGTGATGGTGGAATAACTATTCTCTCCTTGTAAAGAACCACACCATCTACTATATGAAGGTCGTCACGGAGTGTGAAATATTCCTGTAGTGTCTTCGGAAGTTCATGCTGAGTGTTCGGCATACCGGATTCTATCAACGCGAGTAACGCGTGCATGTTGTCATCGCTTGTGGAGGCTGTTTTGAGACGATCCCATGTTACGAAACGTAAATTGATGGCATTCAGTGTTGTAGAAGCTGCCGCTATGACATGTTCGTCGACAAAAGCTAATCCGGAGGACGGTGTGCATAAACCATGTAGTACACTGAAGTAAGTGGTTGATGAGAACATAATTGCAATGTCATCTTCGAGAACGAGTTTATCGGGATCTCTAATAGGATGTCTAGAGATGCAATCAGCAGCGCGATGCCGTATGCCAGTTACGTGTAGCATCCTAAACCGATAACGTAGTGTCTTTTCCTTGAGGTTGCGAAGTCTATTGTTCGGAATATTTTCCAAAGATCTATCTCCAAATAGCTTCGAAAGCGGTTTGTGGTTGACCGCTGTGATCAAGTTGTCACACCCGAGATCGAAGTGTCGAGCCTTATCTAGAGCATCCGCTACGGCTAAATCTTCTCCCTCAACTGGCGCGTGGCGCATTTCCGCGGCGTGCGTGAACCGACTTCCGACAAGTGTTACTTTCCATCCATCGCGACAGCACAGGTGACTCTCATTGGTACACGCACAGTGTTTTTGTAGCCACCAAAATCCTATTCCAGACTTCGACAAATCCGTCGCGAGGCACGTTGGTTTACTTGGATCGAAAATTCGAACACCTATTTCAATTTCGTTTGCGATGACGATTTTAGATTCCTGGAATATTCCTTGGATATCTTCAGTCCACTTGAATGGTTGATCAGGCTTGAGCAATTCACGAAATGGATGCATGTTCTCGGCCATGCGGAAGGCGTATGATACCTGATTGATTAGTGCGAACCATGATCGCACATCTGTGATATTCTTCGGTGTAGGGAAGTCCAAGATAGCACGTAAATATTTCTGTGATGGTCGAACACTATCGCTGGTGATTTCAAATCCCGCAAATTCTACAGTGTCTTCTGCGAATAGGAACTTCTCAGGATTGAGGGTTATCCCACTACGGCCGCATATGTCAAGCCACTGTACAGCCTGAAAGAAGCTCTCCTCAACAGTGTCGGACCACAAGAGCACATCTTCGACACACTTGGTTTTGTTAGGGATATCCGAGACAAGTTCGTCATAACGTCTAGAGTATATCCGTCGCCTGATGTGATGGGGCGCAGTTCTGAAGCGGTACCTTCCCCAAGGTGTGATGAATGTAGTCAAGTGTCTGTCCTCCTCGCGAATTGGTACACTGTGATAACCGTTGTTGGAATGGTGAAGGAGTGTGGTGAGTCTCGCGAGTGGCGTGCGCGTTCAGGGGTTGGTAATCCACAGTGCGTCGAGGTGTACGGGTTCGAGAACTCCAAGACGGACGTCCTGATATAATCCAGCCTTCACTGCATCTTGTCAGTGAATCGGAACGGTTACAGGTGTGTGATGGGCAACCGGTTTCGCGTCAGGATCTACCATGAGTTTCATGGGTGGTCCGTTCATTAGAGGTAAGATCTGATGTTCACACGTATTGAATGTGCTCGACTTGAAATACTCGAGGGGGTAATCTTTAGCCGGCCGACATTGTCCGTTGTAGCTTGGAAAGGAAGTTTCGTCGGAGGCGGTGGAGGTTGTTCACGTGTAGGACTATCGCATGGTGCATCCTGGCAGTTAACGGGAGACGAAGTAGCATTGATGTATGCAGAGGTGTCTTGAGTGCCAACATGCGGAAAGGATTCTGGAATGATACCTAAGACGGCGCAGGCTTCTCGACTTGTCTCTTGAGTCTGTAACGTTAGTCATTTGTCTCGTCTCCTTGATATTGCCTGCCTTGTCTTCGGAACTCAAACGAAGAATTGTTGCTCCGAGAATTTTGATGCCGCTGTTTGTAGCAGTGTACATCTCCATTGTTACTGGTATGAGTTTAGATTCGCGTAAACTAAGATGGCGGATGACTCTAAGGCCAGCTAGGCATCCAGTGTCGGCCATAGCCTGTATTGGCATGGTGCGCATATCACGTTGTAGCTTGAGGCCTAAAGCCGCATAGTCTTCACGTGTAACACGAGCCTTGACACTCACGAATGGTTGTGGTTGTGATCGTTTTTTCACACAGGAATTTGTCATTTCATCGTAGATGTGATGATCAATACGGATAGAACGTTCCATGCCCGACTCGCTAACGGTATAATGGTAGTCTTGAGCAGTACACAGAGCGTCAAATAATGCACTTCCAGAAATCGCGCCTCGATCAGATGGGATTGGATTATCCTTACTTCTGCACACAATTTCAAAATGATGTTGTCGATGACAATGCTCACACCTGTGTCCATACGCTATACACTCGGTTTTGCGAATTCGAGCAGGGTCCGATTTGCCGTGACCCTTCTTTCAACAATACGCACATGGATCTGTCTTGTTAGATGTATCCTTTGGTGTTGATCTGTCAAACTTGCCTCTCCTGTATGAACTGTTGGCAGCCTCAACCGGTCGGGAGTCGGATAGTCTAGAAACAGAACGTTTATCGGCTTCCTTTGCCTCTACGAATCGGAATACTTCGTCGAGATTCATGTCCCGATTCTTGTGTCCGAGCAGATCAAGCTGTATTTCCGGGTCAGAAGTCCCGTGTGTTAGTACATCGCGCAGGATAGCATCAGTGTAATTGACGTCGTTTGCACATCCAGGACATTTCATTACAAGCTTGCAGACACCGGCTTGTCCTTTAAGACGGGCACCATAGCTTCGGATGGTTCCGTCGCGATCCTGTCGCTTGTTATGTAACGCGACCATTGTGTTTTTCTCGCGCACTGCTAGCTTTTTAATGGCGGTTAAAACCTCTTTAACAGGTTTGTCCGCGAGACTACCACCAGCAGATCGAGTTAAATCCTTGCGGAGTGGTTCGTCACAACATTCAAGTAGCTGGACTACTTTATCGCGTCCGTTATTTTCGTGGCACTAACGTAATCAGACCAGCGGGATTCAAAGTAGGCCCACTCTTCATTAGTTCCAGTGGCGCTGAGCGTTGGTCGTTTGACTTTCTCAACTTTTGCTGCTTGTCCCGAGTTGTGTACAGCGGAGTGAGCCGTGATGAGTGCCGCGACGATAGTGGCGTTCAGGTCCTCCGTGGCAAAGTCGCAGTCGGGGATAGGGCAGGCAACAGCTGACATTGTCGCGATGTGGTAGGATGAACTGTAGAGATCTCACCGTGTTCATAAATGAGACCCAGGTCCGTTCACGTCATAAGGTGTGTATTCAGCAATGAACACTGTCTGAAAAGACACACAAAGTAAATTAGATCTAGACAATGATAACTTGTGACATACTGACACATACATGGACACATACATGATCAAGTATAACATATAATCCTCTAAACATTATACAGATATATATAGATATTTATAGATATATGATACTACGTATAATAAACCAAGAAAAAAGTACGTGTCCATGTAGAGTTGAATATATAAAAAATAAAACTCAACGACCTTTCTCTTGTACATTCACCATTTCATGATAATACTATCAATATATATATATGTATATTGTTGGTTCAAAAATTCCGTGCCAGGTTCCTGTGTGGAGTTCTACTGCCAAAGAAACCGAACAGCCTATTCCATCTGGACAATATCGAACAGTATTAGACATTCCACCGCTGACAAATGGTAATTTTTCTCTATCCAAAACAGGAATAAATGATTTAGTATTTTTCTTCTGTAAAAAAAGTTACTGACTTTACACCTTTACCACCATTGAAAGGTTTGAGCTTCTAATTTTATTTCAAGATAAAAATATTAATAATATTTGATTGCATACCGAAAGAAATCTTTGGCAATATGTCCTATACAGTATGAAATGAAGTACTGATCGCGCAAGCATCAAAAGCAAAATGAATTATTTATATATATATATATATATTTTGTGTTAATTAGACAAATATGCACATGATTAAACACAATTATTGTTAAAATGATAAGTATCGTTTATGCTCTGTCGGTGGTGCAGGATCTTTAATGTAATATTCGTTTTTAATATTGACATTAAAGTCAATGAGAAGTTCGTGTATCTATACATGTGTTGATATACTCAGTTTCCTGCAACAAATGGACATTACTCACCTATGACACTCAGTTGTACTTCAATTGATTTGTGACTGGTGCTATTCTAAATATCAAACCAACATGTTTATACAAATCTATAACTGCCACACTACCCAAGGAAGGATATTCGAATTTCTTTACTCGCCTTGACGCGCCCTAGCAACATTTGATCAGAGATCCGACTCGGAGCTGAGGCACCTCTAAACCTGAATGCGAGAAGGAACTTGTGGTAATCTAGAAGCTCCGTGGACTAAAGTACATGTATGACAACACAACACTAATCATATGGAGGGCATGTTAATATCATACCTAATCCCTTTGGATACCTAATTCTGCTTTGGTATTATTTTTAGATACAACTGGACCCTGTACCTGAAATGTATGAAAGGAACAAGAGTTAAAGATGGAAGCCGACAACTACAGAGGGTCACGATCCTTCTGGTGATACTGAAATTATCGCCGACTTTAAACCCCTCTAAATATTGTCGTATCTGCTGCATGCCATACTGTGGACAACATTACATGTACCTGTATCCTTATAAGGAAACAGTGTCAGGCGTCAGAAGTACATTAAACAACACCTGTCACATCATGTTAGGCAATAGAGTGTCAGGCGTCAGAAGTACATTAAACAACACCTGTCACATCATGTTAGGCAATGGAGTGTCAGGTGTCAGAAGTACATTAAACAACACCTGTCACATCAGGTTAGGAAACAGAGTGTTAGGCGTCAGAAGTACATTAAACAACACCTGTCACATCAGGTTAGGAAACAGAGTGTTAGGCGTCAGAAGTACATTAAAAAACACCTGTCACATCAGGTTAGGAAACAGAGTGTTAGGCGTCAGAAGTGCATAAACAACACCTGTCACATCAGGGTAGGCAATGAATTGTCGGGCGTCAGATGTACATAAAACAACACCTGTCACATCAGGTTAGGCAATGGAGTGTCGGGCGTCAGAAGTAAATAAAACAACACCTGTCACATCAGGTTAGGTAACAGAGTGTTAGGCGTCAGAAGTGCATAAACAACACCTGTCACATCAGGGTAGGCAATGGATTGTCGGGCGTCAGATGTACATAAAACAACACCTGTCACATCAGGTTAGGCAATGGAGTGTCGGGCGTCAGAAGTAAATAAAACAACACCTGTCACATCAGGTTAGGTAATAGAGTGTCAGGCGTCAGAAGTACATTAAACAACACCTGTCACATCAGGTTAGGCAATAAAGTGTCGGGCATCAGAAGTAAATAAAACAACACCTGTCACATCAGGTTAGGTAACAGAGTGTCGGGCGTCAGAAGTACATTAAACAACACCTGTCACATCAGATTAGGCAATGGGGTGTCGGGCGTCAGAAGTACATTAAACAACACATGTCACATCATGTTAGGCAATAGAGTGCCAGGCGTCAAAAGTACGTTAAACTACACCTGTCACATCAGGTTAGACAATGGAGTGTCAGGCGTCAGAAGTACATTAAACAACACCTGTCATATCAGGTTAGGTAACATAGTGTCGGTCGTCAGAAGTACATTAAAGAACACCTGTCGCATCAGGTTAGGTAACAGAGTGTCGGTCGTCAGAAGTACATTAAACAACACCTGTCACATCAGGTTAGGCAATAAAGTGTCGGGCATCAGAAGTAAATAAAACAACACCTGTCACATCAGGTTAGGCAATAAAGTGTCGGGTGTCAGAATTACATTAAACAACACCTGTTACATCAGGTTAGACAATGGAGTGTCGGGCGTCAGAAGTACATTAAACAACACCTGTCATATCAGGTTAGGCAATGGAGTGTCGGGCGTCAGAAGTACATTAAACAACACCTGTCACATCAGGTTAGGTAATAGAGTGTCAGGCGTCAGAAGTACATTAAACAACACCTGTCACATCATGTTAGGCAATGGAGTGTCAGGCGTCAGAAGTACATTAAACAACACCTGTCACATCAGGTTAGGTAACATAGTGTCGGTCGTCAGAAGTACATTAAACAACACCTGTTACATCAGGTTAGACAATGGAGTGTCGGGCGTCAGAACTACATAAACAACACCTGTCACATCAGGTTAGACAATGGAGTGTCGGGCGTCAGAAGTACATTAAACAACACCTGTTACATCAGGTTAGACAATGGAGTGTCGGGCGTCAGAAGTACATTAAACAACACATGTCACATCAGGTTAGGTAACAGAGTGTCGGTCGTCAGAAGTACATTAAACAACACCTGTCACATCCGGTTAGGCAATGGAGTGTCGGGCGTCAGAACTACATAAACAACACCTGTCACATCAGGTTAGACAATGGAGTGTCACATCAACCATGTACAAGTACATAGATTGATAAGGTCTGGTAACAGATTTTGATTTTTTGGAAACTAAATTTTCTCTACATCTCTCTTTTCACAACGCTCTCTCCCCCATCTTTCTCCTCTTCCTCCTCTTCCTCCCTGCTCCTCCTCCAAGAATTTCTGAGATAAAACGAATTCATAATATTATTTTAGACTTTTTTCTATAAATTCCAGTAATAAATCACATATGTATATATAATAGATTGAGAATTGCAAAAGTTGAAAAAATATTGAACCAACCAAAAACGACAACAGCTGCTTAATCATAGGTAATATGAACTTTTGTTTCCAGTATTGTTTTTATCTAATACTAATTATAGTACAAAGTGTATTCGGAAGCGATCACCCTCAGTAACCATCATTGATTATCCGTAGCATGACGAACTAGTTCTAAAAAGTAATATATTCTATCTTTAAAGTCCTCAGATCTATATCATCTGTGTATAATATTTGATACGGACACTTTCTACATCTAGCACACGTCCTGGGCTATAAAAACTGAAAACTGAGTGACTTTACCTCAGTGGCCGTCACAGATAGCGCCAAGATATGTAAATATAAACCAGGCGTTGATTAGGAAGCCCACATCTGTAATGTATACTGCAGCCCATTCTGTAATAAACCAGGCGTTGATTAGGAAGCCCACATCTATAATATATACTGCAGCCCGTTAATACACCTGCAGTCAGACTATACTCGGGCCTCTGATCTCTGTAGACCATAACACACTCCTTCATTCCTCCTCCTCCTCCTCCTCTTTTTCTCTCTCTCTCCTCTCCCTCCCACTCTCTTTTTCTCTCTCTCTCTCCCTCTCTCTCCTCCTCCTCTCTATTTCTCTCTCCTCCCCTCCTCCTCTCTCTCTCTCGCTCTCCCTCTCTCCCTCTCCTAAAATATTGTTTTGTCGTATTTTGTTGTCATCGCGTGATGATTTATATTATATTATTTTGCAGAGTATTATTAAGGAAAGGACTGAATGAGTTGATATAACTCGTGTCCAGTCCTTTTGTTATTCAACAATAAAAATGTTTGAATTCAAATTCGATAATGAAATTTTAGACACATATATGTGTCGTTTATACAATATGGGGAAAAAAATTGACAGATTATACGCTAATATAGCCTACATTAAAACAAGAATATCAAGAACATTCTTGTAAACCTCCCTTTTTACCGTTTTGATCAAGGCCGTAACGCGATTTCTCCATTTTCCGTTTAAGACATTGCCTTTAGTCATATTAACTATTATTACAATTTGGCAGTCGCTACAAAGATATATTATGGAGGCTGTTAAATACTCTATCTAGTGGTAAAAAGGTCACCTAATAAAATACATGTTCGTTATCCTGAAACAAATAATTTCCTATGTCAACCTAATGTAGTTCGCTAAACCTGTCTATATAATAAGGATTAAAAAAAAAAATATTGTTATTTTTTTAGCCAAATATACAGGGGGGAAATTAAAGTAAAAATAATAAGAAAAAAACTAATAATATAGGACAGGTTTAGCGGCACGGTTTGACTGGTTGAACCAAGTTGTTAGTTTATGAATTAGAGAAGAATCTGGCGATTTTATATCATTTTCAGGCGTGCTTTAAAAAAGCCCTCACATGCCCGTATTAAATATTGTGGATTCGTCAGGGTTTATACTTTAAATAATGACTTTGTAAAGATGCTCCACGGCCGACAGAGCATAATTGGTGTTTAATCGTGTGTATATATGTCTAATTAACGCAAAAAAAGTAATAATAATAATAATATAAGATGATTTATTTGCTTTGTATGCATACGAAATCATTACTTCATTCCATGAAGAACGAAAAAGTGCCACGGAATATTTTCGGGATGCAATTAATTATTTTTGATAATTTTATAGAGAGCGCAGCGAACGGGCCGAAGGCCCGTTCGCGAAGCGAACTCTTGTGATAGAGGTGTCTCCCTAACGTTATTCTATGTAAATCATCCAATAAATGTAGAGTTGGAAAACTTTCTCACAAACCGGAAACAGGAAGTCAACACAAGATCCAGCATCGCGCAAGACAGTATCTAAAGTCACACTCTCGCGTGATTACAAAATCACACTCTCGCGTCATTACAAACAAGTAATGCTTGGAAAAATACAAAATGAAAACATTGGTGAAAGATAAACCTTCCAATTTATTCTTACCTGAATCTAACAATTACATTTTGTCCTGAATCTTAACTTAAAAGCCGTTTTACGTGAGCAGTTGCTTCGGAATTTTCCGCCTGGCAACGGAGAATGACGTTGA
The DNA here is from genome assembly GCA_004382745.1 of Argopecten irradians irradians. NCBI lineage: Eukaryota > Metazoa > Mollusca > Bivalvia > Pectinida > Pectinidae > Argopecten > Argopecten irradians. The sequence continues at coordinate 13,925 of SAYR01074200.1, read as the reverse complement.
GATATAATTTGTAGCCGCAGTCACGTATTTTTGCAGAAAGTGAAAGTAGAAGTATCCTATGTTCAATATTGTTTTTCTTGTGATAAACTCAATGCCAGTAATTCAGAAAAGCTATTATTCTAATAATTAATAATTCTATAAATGGTTTCTAGCAGTACAGTTATTCAGCGCACCCAATAAGCTATAAAAACAAAACACATAATATCGATAAGACTGATGGGTCAGGGGAGAGTACTCTTTCGCCGTTGGAAATCCTTTATTTAGATCTACCTGGCATATTTCTATTTAGTTAAACATTAAAAAAACGAAAGAATGGATTAACTGCTGCGCTCTCAGATAGGCTTTGCCTAAAATTATATTATTGAAGTAAAATGAGAAGCTCAAACTTTTCAATTGTGGTAATGTGTAAAGTAAGTAACTTTTGTAACCGAAGAAAATACTAATTCGTCTGCTACTATTTTTATGGAATCGTTCAGAATAAGAGAAAACGACACTGCACTGCTTCAGGTTAATATAATCGATAAACAAGTTGAAGATTTAGGCGGATTGAATTTAACGTGCTTCCTGATCTGTATCTCTAGAAAACTTACTACGGTATCTCTCAGTAAGCAAACATAATATTAACCACGATCAAGGCGATACCAAGGTACAACTCGGAAAATCCTTATTTCCGACAAGTACTATTTGCCCTAGTACTAAGTAGGCTAACAGAATAAGAAACGTAACTGGAGCTAAATCAGAAACATGATACACATAATACTTCGATAATAAAATTCGTTATTAATTTTGTCAGATATTTACTGCTCAGAAACAGGTATTATACTGACAGTAGTAGTACAGTAATCTCTGTTTACAGTGAATAAGACCATATTAAAGTTAAAATATGAAAAAATGAAAATAGATTATTTTTTCAAACATTTTTATTCTTAATTATTTCTAGATCAGTCCAGAAATATTATGTCTTTTGAAAGTCTTAATAAGATATACAGTACAGTACAAAATCCCGCCATTTTTTATTTTGCTGTAACCAACGTCAGAATGCTTTATCATTGCGATAATTTGATATATATTGAATATAAATTGATAGAAAAATAATTCATTTGGCGGATAAAAATTATTTTCAAGAACATAACAACTGAAAAGCACTTTAAAATGTAAATTCCAATAGTTTCGTTTCGGTAAATGTTGTTGCTTTAAATTCGAAATATACACGTTACCGAGCGGGCGACTTGAACATGTCTGAACAGTTCCACAGAGGAACAACCACATTGGAAGATATCCGACTATTATCACAGCGCATGTCCCTACATATCTGAAGACTGTTGTATACAGATTTATGTGACATGGCCATCGATATGTGTAACGTACATTTGAATCTGATCCAAAGAACGGATTCAGACGTAGAATAATCAATTGTCAATGGGAAATATATTTGACGTTTCTGCAGGGATTTATATATCCTCTTTTATTTGAATGTTATGGTTTAATTTATTGTTTTGATATAATACACGGACATTTATAATGGCAGACGAACTGTTTACCAAAAAATTGCCGGTCATATTCAAATGTCCGGACCGCGAGGACAGGTAAGCACTCTGACACTTTTTGGCCTTGTTCACATTTGTCAAGGTCTGTGTTGAATAATCACATTTATTGTTTATGTCGTGCTTGCTTCTGTAAGATGTCTGTTATAGATATATGCCAGTATGTTATAACTAGCCCGAGATACTCTGGCCCTGACACTATGCCAGATACTATTACTATGTATGGTGTAGGGCCTGAGCGCACTGCTGTATCAAAAGGTGGAAGTCTCCAACACCGTTTGGTATAGGGCCAAGTCATCTCCGATTTAGACTGTTTACAAAACACATACCACCGAGAAGCATCACTTACTCTGATCTTTTCAACAAATAAATAATTTGTCTACTCATAGCAAAGATTTATAAGCGAGAAGGATTTGTCACTATCTCTTTACACTACTAAACACGATGCGAGACGTCAATGAACCGAGAATAAAAACATTTTTCTCACCAAAACTTGTCTTATCAAGTCAAAAGAAGCACTAATGTAAAGCTTATAAATTCCACTATGTCTAAGTCTGGCACCCACAAGCTAACATCAAAGGTTGTGCCGTCAGATATCAAAGGTAATCATTTGTCATCCAACGTCACGGTCCATACACAAACACAAAAGAGCTTGCGACTTATACGTCCAAAACCCCGAGTGACAAATCCTTCTCATTTATAAATCCTTGACTCATAAAAATCTATTTTATCATGCGTGCACGTTATATTTTGTCAATACAACTTAGTTTCTTTTCCCCAACTCTAAATTAACCTCCTCATTGTCGCCACTTTCTCAAAGTATACAAATTGTTTCTAATCTTTACGGATTGGTATTTTTGGGCTACAGATAAATTTATTCATTTGTTGAAAAGACCAAGGTAAGTGACGCTTCTCTGTGGTCATGCAGTCTAAATCGGAGAAGACCTGGCCAGATTCCATTTGGTGTCGAATAGTTCCAGCTTTTCATATAGCTGTGTGCTCTGGTCCTACACCAGACATCAGTCTATCATAATGTCTAAGTCTGGTGTCAGGGCCAGAGTATCTCGGGCTATGTGATAACAATCTGTCAAAATGTCAAATTCTGGTGTTGGGGTAAGAGGAAACAGAGATTAATTTTATTATAACTGTGCACAATTGTGGGAGTGCTAAATAGACTTGTGATATGATCTAGTAAGTCATTCAAGCTACAATTGTGTGTTGCCCATAATTGTGTTCACAATACTAAAATGTAGCAGCTAGACCAGGATTTGAACCCGGGACCTCCGAACACTAGCCAAATGCTCTACCGCTGAGCTACCTGGTCACCAATGATCAACCGCTACAAATATGTATTTCCACTTTCTACTTTTCTGACTCAGTCAGTATATATATAGAACCGTGGACATGCTGGAGACTCAGGTTTGATTCTTTGTCATGCCAATCGAGTATGTATATCTTCAACATTGGCACCCAACTAGATAAGCCATGAAATTAAAGGTGGTCTTTAGGTTTGATTGACAGTCTCTGTTCATATTTTAAATATCAAGAAAAACAGGGGGAGTATACGTAGTGTACACATATAACAGGAGCAGCTCCGGCCGGCATAACTTAAAAAGTTTTTTTTCTTCTTAGGGGCCACAGTGGCTAAGTGGTTAAGATGTCCCAACATATTACCACAAGTCCACCATCTCTGGGTTTCGAGTTTGAATCCCATGTGGGCCAGTTGTCAGGTACTGACTGCTGTTCGGTGGTTTTTCTCTAGGTACTTTGACTTTCCTCCACCAACAAACCTGGCACGACTTTTTATGACCCTGGCTGTTATAAGATGTTAGATTAATGAAAAACCAAACCAAACTTCATATGCCAGGGTAGAGCATCCGACTAATGGTCAATCGGAGAATTCCAGGTTCAAACCCTAGTCTGGCCATGCAATTTATAATCTCCTATATATACATTAATAGCAATAATATTTCAATGTAAATTTTGTTTAAATTGGCTTATTTGCAAATTCAGGATGTGTAGGGCTGGGATAAAAATATTCTACTGATTTATAATCTCAGTGATAATTTCAAAATCAATAAGAGTAGCAGGTACCTGTATGTAACTACTATTAGGTTATTATATGTTTTCCAGACGCATGTATGTGCAGTTAAAAATGGAGCTGCAAACAGTGTCATCCCCTCTACATAAAAAAGTAAGTGAATTTGTCCATCACCACAGGTACCATTCATTATACTAAATAATAGGGCTGGGTATTGGAAGGTCTAAAACGATACAATACGTATTGACAATACACTGAAACAATACATGATACGTATTGACGATACAGTGGACCTCTTTTTCAAACTCAGTTGACCAATGTGTTTTGAATATTGTGACAATAAAAGACAATTTTGATAAAACATTTTATAACCAGGAAAAATCTACCAAACATTTGATTCGGTTTATTATCTGTGTTAATTAATTTATGTCAATTTGTATTCTTAGTCATCTAAAGACATTTCTAATCCATCTAGGTGACACAGATGCTTTAAACACTTCCTTTTGATTGAAATGCTCTTACTTGAACGATGTTTAAGAATAACTTTTGTTAACTTTCTATAATAAAAACAGTAGGTTGAGTTGTTAAAACGATACAGCGATATACAGCATGTTTGCGTATCGATAATCGAAACCGATAATCGATACGCTTCTGAAAACCGATACGTATCGGTATATCGATATATTGATCCAGCCCTACTAAATAAGTGCTTTAATTTTAAAATTCATCACTATACAATCCTTTTATTTTATGAAATAATAAATTTGCACCTGTGTGTAATTTTGTATATGAAGTTTCTTAACTTTATACCTTTTGATATACATTGTACAAACATGTTTTTTTTTAAGGTATTTATAAATGCATTGATTTCTTTGACAGGAGCTTGTTGTTAAAATGACAGATGAAAAGGACTTGTTTTTTTTATACACTTTGCGAATAGGAGAAGAAGATTTCCAAAGGTAATCTAAATGATGGGATACATTCACCATTTATGTTTAGAATTAACCAAAGTATGTAAACTGACTAAATCTGGGACTAGTCAACATTTAATAACCGCCTAATCCACCCTATCATAAACACTGTATCATGCTGTTAAACTGCATCCTCGTTATTCCAGGAGTGTCTATCACTCAGAATATCTACCCCCTGGAATATTTCATAACAAAACTGAAGGCTCTGTGTGTGAAAACAGAGGAGTAGGTAATTTGGTCCTTTGGTGCACATCAAAAGGATTGAATAACTATAAGCTGGTTGACTGTGTGGCTTTGAAGTTGGGGATCAAGGTTTCTGTAATTTCCAAAGTCTGATTCTCTACAGGCCTAGAGTCTGTTTCTCTTTGGATATTTGTTTTTCTCATGAAAATGCCTTATCAGGTTTGCGATGAAATATTCCAGTGGTGGTAACTCCTGGATTGTTAAACTGGAATTAATTATGATAATTACTAGAGTGGTATCTAAATACCTGGTATGTAATTGCGCTCCCTATTTCCTTATCATTTCTGATATATCAAAAACATATCTGTTCTAACTATGATGCTCTTTGAAGAATAAACAAGTACCTTGGCATGGAAGTTTTATATATTAATATTGATCAAAACTGGTTGAAGCTGTTCACATTGACAAAGGACCAACATCTCGACTGCTTCCAATATTTTGTCTACTGCAAAATAAGAAAAAGTATCAATCTCACAGGAATAATCTTTCACCGGCTCTCCAATAACCCTGACCTATTGTGTGAAATAATCTATCACCGGCTCTCCAATAACCCTGACCTATTATGTGAAATAATCTATCACCGGCTCTCCAATAACCCTGACCTATTATGTGAAATATTCTATCACCGGCTCTCCAATAACCCTGACCTAGTATGTGAAATAATCTATCACCGGCTCTCCAATAACCCTGACCTATTGTGTGAAATAATCTATCCCACTCTCCAATAACCTTGACCTATTATGTGAAATAATCTTTCACCGGCTCTCCAATAACCCTGACCTATTGTGTGAAATAATCTATCACCGGCTCTCCAATAACCCTGACCTATTGTGTGAAATAATCTATCACCAGCTCTCCAATAACCCTGACCTATTATGTGAAATAATCTATCACCAGCTCTCCAATAACCCTGACCTATTATGTGAAATAATCTTTCACCGGCTCTCCAATAACCCTGACCTATTGTGTGAAATAATCTATCCCGCTCTCCAATAACCTTGACCTATTGTGTGAAATAATCTATCACCGGCTCTCCAATAACCCTGACCTATTATGTGAAATAATCTATCACCGGGTCTCCAATAACCCTGACCTATTATGTGAAATAATCTATCACCAGCTCTCCAATAACCCTGACCTATTGTGTGAAATAATCTATCACCGGCTCTCCAATAACCCTGACCTATTGTGTGAAATAATCTTTCACTGGCTCTCCAATAACCCTGACCTATTATGTGAAATAATCTATCACCGGCTCTCCAATAACCCTGACCTATTATGTGAAATAATCTATCACCAGCTTTCCAATAACCCTGACCTATTGTGTGAAATGATCTATCCTGCTCTCCAATAACCCTGACCTATTGTGTGAAATAATCTATCACCTGCTCTCCAATAACCCTGACCTATGTGAAATATAATGATTAAAAAGTCAACATGAATCTATGTAATGTTTTAACGTGCATGCGTATTGATTAACATTGTTATCATAACAATGTTTATCAATATCATATAAAAATTGGAATTTCAAGTAATACTCAGATCTTGGAACATTTCTGTTTTTACAGTTTAAAGACACAACAGGGTCTATTAGTGGACTTTGCAGCATTCCCACAGAAATTTATAGATTTATTGGATATGTGTCTACGGGAAGAACACAAAGAAATGCCAAAGTATGTAAAATCAAGGATTTTCAGTCATTTTAATTTCATCAAATTTTATTGACAATGTAAGTCAATAGATTGAATAGCAGGCTAATGCTATACACAGATCCGTCATCCAAATAAGAATTGTGAGAGAATTCAATATTTAAAGGCCCAATATACGTAACTTTTCATTATTTTTGTAATCACAAACATATACAAGGATCGAACATTGTACCACTGACCTAGAATAAAGAATAAAGACGTGTATTATGACATTATTCCGTGCAGATAAACCTATGATATTGTACAGTCAAAAATCATCTTGTAAACATAGCTGCCATCTTGAAATAGTTGCAGTTGCAAAACTGACAAATATCCCTAACTAGCGTTTCGTACATAGGCCCACAGGGGCCTGACACAAATATCCCTAACTAGCGTTTCGTACATAGGCCCACAGAGGCCTGACACAAATATCCCTAACTAGCGTTTCGTACATAGGCCCACAGGGGCCTGACACAAATATCAAACCAACAGTAGTATCAGTTAAAGTATATGAACTCAGAGAAAATCTTTAATCAAAATTGTTTTTTAATAAACAGGCTCTACATATCAGAGACGTATATCTTACCTTAAAGGGAAATAATTGACAATATAATACATATACTGTTGGTTAGAAATTTGTGCGAGTCCCTGTGTGTAGTCCTACACATTTTTTACAGTCGGTAACATGTTTGTTTCTGTTTTTCCTGTGCAAAGTTGGCTGGGTCACGACAATGCATTACTGAAGGGTTTCGTATATAGGCCTACAGCCTATATCGATTGCATAACATGATATTTTCCGAAAAACCATGAGTTTCCGTGAACCTTTTCGTATTGTTCCGGTTTGTATTTAAAATCTATTGTGGACCACATTAGTTATTTTTGATATTTATATTTTTTAGCTCACCTGGCCCGAAGGGCCGGTGAGCTTATGTCATGGCGCGGCGTCCGTCGTCCGTCGTCCGTCGTCCGTCGTCCGTCCATCCGTCGTCCGTCCGTCAACATTTCCTTTAAATCGCTACTAGTCATAGAGTTCTGCATGGATTGTAACCAAATTTGGCCACAAACATCCTTGGGGGAAGGGGAACAGAACTTGTATAAAGTTTGGTTCTGACCCCCCAGGGGCAGGAGGGGCGGGGCCCAATAGGGAAAATAGAGGTAAATCCTATAAATCGCTACTTGTCCTAGAGTTCTGCATGGATTGTAACCAAATTTGGCCACAAACATCCTTGGGGGAAGGGGAACAGAACTTGTATAAAGTTTGGTTCTGACCCCCCGGGGGCAGGAGGGGCGGGGCCCAATAGGGGAAATAGAGGTAAATCCTATAAATCGCTACTTGTCCTAGAGTTCTGCATGGATTGTAACCAAATTTGGCCACAAACATCCTTGGGGGAAGGGGAACAGAACTTGTATAAAGTTTGGCTCTGACCCCCCGGGGGCAGGAGGGGCGGGGGCCCAATAGGGGAAATAGAGGTAAATCCTATAAATCGCTACTTGTCCTAGAGTTCTGCATGGATTGTGACCAAATTTGGCCACAAACATCCATGGGGGAAGGGGAACAGAACTTCTATAAATGTTGGCTCTGACCCCCCGTGGGCAGGATGGGTAGGGCCCAGTAGGTGAATTAGAGGTAAATATTTGAATTCCTTCAGAAAAGAAACAATGAACCTGTATTTAGAACATTACTTGGCATTACAAACCAGGTGAGCGATACAGGCCCTCTGGGCCTCTTGTTTCTCAAAACGTCACAGTTGGTCGCGTTAAATCTTATCTGGCTTGAGTCAACATGTTATGCAGAGAGAATGTGATAATTTTCTTGTAAATGTTTGTGATTACAAAAAAAAAAAAACCTGAAAACTTAAGTATATTGTTCCTTTAAATGATAATTCATGACCCAAATGCAAATTTTAATGCTTGTAAGACCAAAAGTAATTTTTTGTCTCTGAGAAAATAGAATGATTAATCAAAGAGACTGATAGAATCTTACATGGGTTTGTCAAGTGGACTTGGATATCTTCGTTTTCCTATTAGGAAGAAATAAAGCCCCACAAAGACCCTAACTTGACTTTGTTATGGAACAGAATTTAGTTAAACATACTAATAAATGATCTGTTGCATTTGATTAGCAACATAAGTGACTGATCAGATAACATTCTGTATTTTTGATTTCATTCAATCGTTGTTAGTACAGATGTGTAACCACAACCAGAGGTCTGCCAGACATTTTGTATGTTCAATTTGTTTCAGATTGGTACTACAATTTTTATATGTTAAATTCATTTCAGATTTGTATTACACTTTGTATCTCAGAGTTCTGTTGGTGGGGACAGAACTATGTCTATGCTGAATGTGATTGAGACAAATCCTTTTAAGCATCTTACACACCTTAGTCTCAAGTTCTTCCCCGGTACAGATTCTGACGTGAAGAAATACCTTGCCGATTGTCTGAAGCAGCTGAGGGTAATTATCCTGATGGCTTGGCTAGCTAATTGTGTTATGTTTTGAACCTATTCATTTATTTTACAATTACCTCTAAGGTTATGGCAAACAGATCTTATATATGGCTCATATTTTGTAGATTAAGTCAATATGGGGTTTGGATTAATTTGTTCTCAAAATTGTACCAGTGATGTATGAAACCCTAGTGGACAAGCTATAATGGTATAAACGACTATGAAGCCATGCATAGAAATGATGAAGTCCAGGTGTCTCTAACTGGGTTGGAAATTGTCTGGCTGATTTTCTGGTGCCAAAATATATAATTGGCTACATTGATATACATCAACTTCTCAGCTTGTTTTAAATAACTTATGTTAGAATACATTAAAGGCTGTTCCAAGTAAACCATAGAGTGAATCAGTCCAGATGTACAACTATATATAGCTAGTGGTATGTATGTGATCGTCCATAGTGTGGATTTATTAGAAGGTGATGACCTAGCTGTTGTGTAGCAAGTACATCTTCATGCTATATTTGTTTTAAGTGTTTTTTGTTTCCCAAACAGGATACCAATGCACTATTACAGCAGAGACTGGAACACACAGATGCTGATCTCAACCACAAGTTACAGCACACACAGGAGGTCAGTCAAGTACCCATGTACCCCTAGAAAAATTGCCAAGTTTAGTAAAAACTTGAGTCATATCTCCTTATATGTACTTACATGAGCTTTATTGACCCAAGTGACTTTTTTGAGGGGCCTGGTTATAAACCCAGCCTTCTCTATCACTGTTCAGTAACATGTAATCGTATTTTGTAGGAATTAATTACTTATAGAGTAATTATAGAGCAAAAAGTAACTCCAACAATGTTGTCAAAATTATTGTCAGATTTTCTAGGCGGTCTGCCCCTTTATAAAGACACAAAAGAACAAACAAAATAACATATTAAAGACGATCACAATAATTATTACTAACAATGCCGATATTGACCGATAGTTTGTGGCTAAACATGGTGACTCTCCTGTTTCCTGTTTCTTTTAACAATCACTTACAAAGTTTTACCCCTTTTAAGATGTAATACCTGAGTATATTTGCTGCTATAGTTTCTCATAAATCCGAATGTAGATAATGACCTGTAAATTCTTTTGGAGTTGAAGTTCAGGTTTGTGCAGAAAGTCAACACAAGTTATATGGTAGCTTGATTGAACACTCGGAGGCCATGAAATGTAACACAATCTTCAGTTAAATATCCATACACCTTCAAATATCAATCAAAGGAAACTTAAAGTAATTATAAAAGTAGCTTTCAGTGATAACTAACAATCCATTTAATAAATCTTCAACTTTTCATGATTCCAAAGACGTTGTCGTCTAAGTCGATAGAGCTGGAGCACTTGAAGGCTGAATGGACGGCCAAGCTGACTGACTTAGCCGCTAGACATAAACATGAGATGGCTACAGAGAAGGAAAAGGCTTTACAGGTAAATCACACAGTTACTTCATATCATGGTCCTATAACTCAGAAAAAGGAATTAAATAATACACATGCAATATAACTAATCTGCCATCTTACTACATATTACAGGATCATACCATGTATCTAGTTGTAGATGTAGTAGAACTAGAGGATGAAGGCCTTTTTCTGAAGGCTATAGGATCATACCATGTATCTAGTTGTAGATGTAGTAGAACTAGAGGATGAAGGCCTTTTTCTGAAGGCTTATTGGATCAATAATGGGTCCTGTTCCCAATGGAAACAGATTAAATAAACTAGTCAAATTCCCAAACTTTTTAGGTTAACCCAGGGAATTCCAATTCATCAATTTTTTCCCCACAATAAGATAAAAAGGTCCAATTCAGCCATAAAAAGCCTTGGGGTGTTACATGTAGTTATATTCACAATTTTGAATTATTTTGGTTTTCACACATTCTCATTCAAAGGACACTAAATAATAGTAAAGAGTGTTTGTTCATTAGGAATTTATGAGATTAAACCAAGCTTCAGAGGGTTTAGACAATGCCATTAGCATAATGAAAAATAAGTTTTTGAAAATTCTGAATTAAATATATTTAACATTTTTATGTTTCATCAATAAGAAAAATATTAGATGATATATTTCTTTTATTTTCAGATGCAAAGTAGTTACCAACAGAAACAGGAGCGGGATCGGAAAGACATGGAACAGGCTCACATGAAAATCATGAAACAGATGGAATCCAAGTTGTATGACTTAGAAGGTTCTAATAAGGTAACAGCCTAGAGAAACCACTGAAAGCATGTAGTCGGATTAGTCCCTTCTGATGACTGACATCTGATATAAAAATCATGGAGTAGGATTAGTCCCTTCTGATGACTGACATATTGATACAAAAATCATGTTGTAGGATTAATCCCTTCTGATGGCTGACATATTGATACAAAAATCATGGAGTAGGATTAGTCCCTTCTGATGACTGACATATTGATACAAAAATCATGTGGTAGGATTAGTCCCTTCTGATGACTGACATATTGATACAAAAATCATGTTGTAGGATTAATCCCTTCTGATGACTGACATATGATACAAAAATCATGGAGTAGGATTAGTCCCTTCTGATGACTGACATATGTTACAAAAATCATGTTGTAGGATTAGTCCCTTCTGATGACTGACATATTGATACAAAAATCATGTTGTAGGATTAATCCCTTCTGATGACTGATATCTGATATAAAAATCATGGAGTAAGATAAGTCCCTTCTGATGACTGACATATTGATACAAAAATCATGTTGTAGGATTAATCCCTTCTGATGACTGACATATGATACAAAAATCATGCAGTAGGATTAGTCCCTTCTGATGACTGACATATTCATACAATAATCATGTTGTAGGATTAGTCCCTTCTGATGACTGACATCTGTTACAAAAATCATGTAGTAGGATTAGTCCCTTCTGATGACTGACATATTGATACAAAAATCATGGAGTAGGATTAGTCCCTTCTGATGACTGACATATTCATACAAAAATCATGTTGTAGGATTAGTCCCTTCTGATGACTGATATCTGTTACAAAAATCATGTTGTAGGATTAGTCCCTTCTGATGACTGACATCTGTTACAAAAATCATGTTGTAGGATTAGTCCCTTCTGATGATTGATATCTGATATAAAAATCATGGAGTAAGATAAGTCCCTTCTGATGACTGACATCTGATACAAAAATCATTGAGTAGGATTAGTCCCTTCTGATGACTGACATATGTTACAAAAATCATGTTGTAGGATTAGTCCCTTCTGATGACTGATATCTGATATAAAAATCATGGAGTAGGATTAGTCCCTTCTGATGACTGACATATTCATACAAAAATCATGGAGTAGGATTAGTCCCTTCTGATGACTGATATCTGATATAAAAATCATGGAGTAGGATTAGTCCCTTCTGATGACTGATATCTGATATAAAAATCATGTAGTAGGATTAGTCCCTTCTGATGACTGACATCTGTTACAAAAATCATGTAGTAGGATTAGTCCCTTCTGATGACTGACATATTGATACAAAAATCATGGAGTAGGATTAGTCCCTTCTGATGACTGACATATTGATACAAAAATCATGTTGTAGGATTAGTCCCTTCTGATGACTGACATCTGTTACAAAAATCATGTGGTAGGATTAGTCCCTTCTGATGACTGATATCTGTTACAAAAATCATGTAGTAGGATTAGTCCCTTCTGATGACTGACATATTGATACAAAAATCATGCAGTAGGATTAGTCCCTTCTGATGACTGACATATTCATACAAAAACCATGTTGTAGGATTAGTCCCTTCTGATGACTGATTTCTGTTACAAAAATCATGTTGTAGGATTAGTCCCTTCTGATGACTGATATCTGTTACAAAAATCATGTGGTAGGATAAGTCCCTTCTGATGACTGACATATTGAATCTATACAAATCTATAGATCTGATACAAAAATTCCATTAGGATAAGTTTCTTCCTCAACTTATACTAAGAATTGATGGTTATTTAAATTGCTTATTTTGTTATTTTTCTTTTAGGATTTAATAGACCGTAAGTATAAATCCGAGTCTAGTATTCGGGAAATGAAGTCCAAATTGTCAGCATTAGAGGAAGAGCATATGCGTGCCAAACAAGAACTACAAAGCTTAAGGAAACAGAACACATCCTTAGATGGAGATTATCACGAACAGGAAAAGGTCATCAACCAACTCAGTACTCGTGTGGCGGTCCTAGAACAGGAGGTCAAGGACAAAGAACAGGTCATTGCAAGGTCAACCGATCTCTTAGGGTCGGAACAGGACCAAAAGGTGAGTTGAAAAAAATTAATGCATCTCTTCAGATCAAAATAATCTTTAAGTCATCTATTGTATATCAAAATTGAAGTAAATATTATTGTAGGTTGTAGATGGTTTCAGTTAAGAGTGTACAATAAAAGTTGTTAGTTGATTCATACTTCAATATTCTTAAAGTCTCACTTCACTGATGCATTCAGTAGAAAAAAATTACATTGATGTCCTTGTTTCACTTCACTGATGTGTTCAGTAGTAAAAAATGACATTGATGTCCTTGTTTCACTTCACTGATGCGTTCAGTAGTTAAAAATGACATTGATGTACTTGTTTCACTTCACTGATGCGTTCAGTAGTAAAAAATGACATTAATGTCCTTGTTTCACTTCACTGATGCATTCAGTAGAAAAAAATGACATTAATGTCCTTATTTCACTTCACTGATGCGTTCAGTAGAAAAAATGACATTGATGTACTTGTTTCACTTCACTGATGCATTCAGTAGAAAAAATGACATTAATGTCCTTGTTTCACTTCACTGATGCGTTCAGTAGAAAAAATGACATTGATGTACTTGTTTCACTTCACTGATGCGTTCAGTAGTAAAAAATGACATTAATGTCCTTGTTTCACTTCACTGATGTGTTCAGTAGTAAAAAATGACATTAATGTCCTTGTTTCACTA